>PKRV01000249.1:896739-926877 GCA_003709505.1 Hyphantria cunea
TATATATATACTAAGAAAAATGGAATGATATTTGTTCATATGTTGGAGCTCATTGAGCAGAATATTTTACAGAATTTTATAGTTACCTCTAAAATAAAAACTGTAAAATAATGTCCACTAAAATTTGATCAGCCTTTATGATGGATATAAAGCTACAGCATTCTTTTACGGTGTTTTTGTTCTTGAATAAAAATATAACACGGCTTACTCTCACAACTCATTCCTGAACACATTAAACTAGACTACTAAGGATGCATGTTCATGTTAAAAGCATCAGATATTTACGTTCACCATTATTTTTGGATACTCATGAAGTAAACCATTAAATGTCACATTATCAATAGTTATAATCTGCTGCCTCTTGACTGAATAATATTGCAATATTAACTATAAACCATAACTGTTCCGCAAATGACTTTGAGAAATTACTTCTTCGGATAATATTAATCAAGTTTTAGGTATCCATTGGTGACAGGCGGGTCACCTAATTGTAAAATCCTAATATTATAAATAACTGACCTATTCTGTCCTTCGACCCCTATAATGATTCCTGGAACGATTACCTCGATTTTTCTAGTAGTTTGCGTATGCGGCGGTCGTCCCAAAAAGCAGCCTGGAGTTTGGAAGTCGAAGTCTCAAGCCCCGTGCCTCGGAGAGCGCTTAAAAACCTTCAGTCCTATGTCTAAAGTCTTCTTGGTTGTTTTGGATAGCCGTACTCGTATTATAAGAGTGAAGGAATATAGAGTACACCTGACTTTGCAACCACACTTGTACATTTTTAAGTCTCCAGCTTAACTGGCTGGTCTCCGTTGAGACTTACCGTCATGGCCGAAATCGGAAGGAGAACATCATCAGCAATCAAAGAAAAGCAAAAGAAATTTAAGTTAACACCCGAAGATGAGAAATACATGAACAACCGAGTCCACCATAACTTTAAGGTTCCAGAAACATACTAACCTAACCGTGAAAAGCAATTAAACTTTTTAACCGACCATTGGCTTAAATACCACGTATTAAAGCAGTTATAAAATAATTAACTTCTTTTCTCCTTGGAATGAAACCATTACCCCGATGTTGAATTTTTAGTGATTGTCTTCAATTCCTTTGAGTCAACTTGGCCTTTTATTCTTTCAAATTAATTAGAGATTTAACTACAGTTTAAGTAGATTTTATCTTGCACCTTTGTGAAAATACTGGTTAGATGGAAGTTCTGAAGGGTTTTTTCTTTTTAAATTATTGTTCATTAGCCTTTTTGCTTTATATCTTTGGTCCGATCCTCGCAGTGAGTCTGAAATTTTTTGAGTATGTTAATGAGTAGACCTTAATTTTAGTTATACTACTACTTTTATTCAGACTGGTCACTTGATGGTAAGTGAACCCGGTGACCACGGACCCGTACATTTCAATAGTTAAATAAACGATGACGTTCTTTGAGTCCACCATAACTCAGATAAACGGGAGGTCTTAGTTTTTTAAATTTCATTGACTTTTCACTAATCCAGTGAAATCCAAGAACTGGAAGGTTAAACCGTGATCTCACTCTGATCCAGGCTACCCGTTTATGCCAAAGCATGACCCTTTGTATATAAGAGTTATAAGTTACATATATACAAAAGAAAGTCATGTTAGTTACACTATTTACAACTCAAGTACGGCTGAACCAATTTGGCTAAAAGTTGGTGGGGAGGTAGCTTAGATCCAGTAAACGGACATATGGTACTTTTTACACAGGATTTTTATAACTTTGCGCCGCGACGTTAACAGTAGATGTTGTTGTACCGCGGGTACCACCGCGGGGTTCAGCTAGTTATGTATAAAAGTTATAATTTCCTGGAATTTCATCCTGAAGAAATAAGTTTGCAGTAATAAAATATTATTCATAGAAATTAAATTATATTTGAGATTATCTTTGGAATTAATTTAGACACGGATAAAGGTCAGTCAGTCAGTCACAAATCATGAGATTCAATGAGATTTCCACGGCAACTAAAATGTCGTTTTGAAAAGATAAAGTTACAAAAGTTTATCATTTAATTATTTATTTCTTCATTTCTTTTTTCCTCCGACTTATTTAAGTAAACTGAGCTAAGTAATATAAGAAAGTTAACAATTACTGGAAGTCACATCTCAATTTTTTATCCTAGTGGCTTTATACATACTAATTATATATACTAATAACTATAACTAACTAATCTTAGGGTACAGCTGGTTAAAAAAGAGGAGCGCCTCCTGATAAAGGACACAAAAAGAAGGAATAGCTTTCTGAATTTTGCCGAAATAACTTGCACAAAGACTATTGACAAAAATAAACAATAACATAACACACACTCAAACAAGAAAAGCAACAAAAGACAAGAAAACCGAAAACTAAAGACTCTTGTCATGCAAGAGGTTGACAGCTAAGCAAAATAAACTCGTTGTCTTTGAGCGCGGCTGTCATAAAAAAATGAAAATTGAAAAAAATCCTTCTTGCACAATTTTTATCACTTTTTCTACTTTATTTGGAATCCTAAAAAAAGCAATGAAAATACACAGACAAGGTACGAAGACTGGGACGGATAATAAGATCTATTTGTTAAACTTCGACACATACAACACTTAACTGAAATATGAAAACATGTGGAATAAAATTTTGAGAAACATGTTGTAATAAAAATTTCTTCCGTTGTGAAGATAGATGCATAGAAGATAGTAGCATAAGCGAAAATGCAATACATATTTTATTATGGGCTGTTCAAATAATTGGTTAATTTAAAAATAAATAATTTTAAAACTGTACGGCTGTAAATTAAAATAATCAATTTAATTTTATATAACTATACAGTACAGAAAATATTCAAATCAAAAAAACACGTTTGTTGACACTGAAGATAGATAGATAATTTTTTTTCTTCTAACGATCTATAATTAATACCAAATTGCTTTCAATTACATCAATTATAATACAAATGATTTATAAATTCACAGTTTACCTTATTAAAACAATTATAATAACGGCTTTCACGACCATCATTAAGTTCTTGAGTATTTCACAGTTCCGTAAACACGCTCGAAATAATATATTTCCCTATAAGACCGTTGACAGCTCAAAGTGTTAACGATAAATTCTACCTGAATTCATGCGTCCAATATTTGTTGAAGTAGAAATATGATACAATCAAATTGGGTGATATTTTTATGGGATTGGAAGCAAAGAAGCATTGAGGTACCAATTAGTAAGTCCTATTGCCCTTGAAGATATCATATTAACGCAAGAGACTAGTTTGTTACTACCTGGCTGGTTTCTATTAAATTACATGTACAATGTAACAAGAGACAGTCAAACATCGGTTTTCTGGCAGTGCACGGTATCAAACCGGTCGATTAGGTCTTAAGACAACACATATGGCTAACCGATACTACAGGTACATTCAATATATATAGATAAGGACAAATATTCCTCAGGTTTACTGAAATTGATAATATTAATTTTAAGGGTTTTGTTAAAGACGATCAAAATGTAAAGTTTTATAATTAAATACATGTGATGGTTAAGGGTTTTCCTATTCCGTTTTCCTACGATATGTAATATTTTATAGGTCATATTTCACACTAATTATTATTTTAAATGAACTTCAATAGTAATATTCGTCAGATAATTTTACGGTAACTTAGGATAAAGAGAATATAGATATGTAACAACAAAACTACGATACGTGCGTGTTATTTTGACAGTATAAATTATTATGCAATTTATTTAATAATATTTAAGCATTACAGTTTTACACTAAATCACTTCTTTAATATTAATTACAACACTGAAAATAAAAATAAAAACTACAAACACTATCAGAAGTAGAAAAGTTAAATAAAAAAATGTAATAAAATTTGTAAAATATTTATGTGATGTCCCAAAATTACGCTCTGATACTTAAAAAATATGTCTGCATCTAGACTACACCGTAGGTACGCATTGATGAGCCAATCGCTCCAGCAGTGGAGCTGTTGACAGCCTGAAGAGAGCGCCACTTAGGCAATAATTGCGTTTAGTTTGCTTTTAAATGTCATGTTACAATTTTATTTAAAATGCTTTTATACGAGATATTATAAAATAATATTTTAAGATATGTAACAAAGTCTTAAAATTAGATTAATCTTCTATAACAACACATACGAGAACAAAAAACAATAAAGCAATTTCTAAAATGTTTGCCTGTCTTTCTGGAATGGCTAAACCGATTTTGACAAGATTTTCACTGGCAGATAGCTTATGATATAAGGAGTCACTTATATACTTTCTTACACAAAATCTTCCCGCGGTGTAACCGTTAGCATTGTGTTGCAGGTAGATTATATTTTACTTAAACACAAATCAAGTGACCGCGTTCATTTTACAATGATTTGCACTAGATATAAAATTTATAGCACAATCTAAATTTTTGAATTATCATGACTAAATAAATAAATAATATAACTTGGTAAAGTCTACTTCTCTTAAGACATTAAAAAGTTTTAGTTCAAAAAGTGTGAGCAGGTAAACGCATCTACTAAGTTTTTGTTCCGAAACTATTCTCATAGCGCAAGCAAAGTATTTACAATAAAAAAGCTAACGTAGTAAAAAATTACATCAAACTACCTTTTTCATGTTCTACTCTCATGCGATAAATGTGAAACAGATAATAAATTATATAAAAACTAAAAGCTGGCCAAAACACGAGAGAGAATATGTGCATCGATCTTCTAGACCAAAATTTTTTAAATAAAAATTAATTGAATACATTCTTTATAAATTAATGATTTTCTAATTTTACGGAATATATTTTTCCAGTTACTGGAGTCACAATCTCTGTTTTCAAATTCCTAGCTCTTTACTCCAGAATCAATGATACTCATGGAGAGCATGAGAGAGAAGACTCAAAAGGTGTGGCACTTGAATTCCTGGAGATGCAGGAATCCACAGCCAGTTACCATCGCCTCTCATCGTTTATCATCTTCATTAAAAATAATAATATCACTTTAAATATGAATTGAATATTCTGTAACACATTTTCCATGTTCACTACCAAACAATTGCAGCAAAATTGTATTTGTCACCACATTCGCTAGTCTTGGATGATAAAACTTCCACCCTCTTCCCTCTTAGTATTCTTTCCATTCGCACTTCATCAAGTTCGATTTGAATTGTTTTTCTATCAGCTTACTCGCGTTACTGAAAAATTGATGTTTGCTTCCCCTTTTTGCTTTTATTCGCATGTTTTCTTGATGAGATATGAAGCTTGAAAATGAAGCAAAATGACAGTGAAAATAATATATCAAAGCGGAGACAAGCAATAATGATCTCAGTAGTAGAAGTTCACATTTACTTTATGTTTTATAGGCTGTCATTGTAGGATTCGGACCGACTAAAACCATGTTGTATGTTTTGCCTTTAGTATTCCACTAGAAAGAAATCACTTCTAAGAAAGCATTTTTTGGCTTTTTGGCTAGGGGCAAGGTGTATTAATATCTCGCTCCCACATGTTTTTATAATTTTTTTTTGTCTTTTCAGTGCTGTTGTTCTTTTAATGTTTTATATAATAAGAATAATATACAATTGTAAGAGGCGGAACACCGACCCGCCTCAGACTAGACCGCCCAGGCTGCACCAGGTTGTCACTTGCTCCAGGTCGTTTTCAGCGGCGACATCTCCCCAAGACAAGGCTGCTGCGACCCTTAGTCAACAATAGGGGGTCACCAGGTGAAGCTGTCCTGTGTATTTAGCTTCCAACTTTATGGTTGTTACGAGACTTGTGATGCATACCTATATATTCAAAAGTTGCTATACCGATTTCGCGAGTAATGATATGACTAATTTGCCGTTCATTAGCTTATAGCAAAATAGTTTTACAGATTATGAGTTTGATAAACATTTCTTTGTTTCATATATTTCAGTCCATTTTTCCCATTCGTTTCTAGAAGTTCCAGAAATAGGATAGAAAAGAAACCTTTACTTTAGAATTTAGATTTGTTAAAGTATTTTATCTTTTATTTCTAAAATCAAGTTAATATTACAAATTAGCAAATAAAACATCATTTCAGGAATACCAAGAAAAAGAAGTGACAAAAATACTTTATTCAATCGGTGTTAAATTCACTTTGGCAATTTGCAATAAAAAGAATAAAACACTGCACAGCGACTCGGAGTTTCGCTTCGCTACAATAAAACAATTGAACAAGACAGAACTCTGTTCCCATTCTTCGACAAGTACTTCATGTAGCAATCACTTTGTTAAGTCGGCGACAATGTATTTGATCGATCGCACTAATTGGATTCAAGAACTTCCAAGGATTTGTAATTAACGCCAATGCTTCAGTAGTAACACTGCTACTAGTGGTGTACATTGAGAGCTGGTTTCTAATTAACTTGTTACATCTTGTATGTGTTGTTAATCATTAAGAAGCTAATTAAGATGGAAATCTAAATTAGTAACACATTTATTAAGTGATTTACTTGAACTGTAGTATTTTAATACGACTAGTTGTGCCGCAGCTTTGTTAGAATAGATATTTTAAATATTTACAGAATTAAAGGTAAAGTATTTGCTATCACTGTGATAAAAAATATTTGTTATTTATTTATTTTTTATTGTACACGAATGGGAAAACATTTAAGTAACAAGAACTAACACGTAATAGTTAGTTATATATTACTGAATGGATTTATTATAATAATCCGTGGCTGGCATAGGCTATACAAACATTATCAAAAGCTTTTACGTAGTCCGATAATAGTTATTGAAACTTTTACAGTTGCTATAAATGGATTTCAAATCCCAATAGATTAAATATTTAGATTATACTTGAGATATTTTGAAATTAGAACTTAAAACTTTTTACTTACTAATGACAGGGCAAACTTGAACCCCGGCCAGAGGGAAAACCACTTAGCAATGCTAAGCAACTTTTGCATTACTGTATACCGAGTAAGTGAGCTTACGAGAGGCTCGAGTCAGTCCCAATGGGATACTCGAGGGCGGCAATATACTTAACAGTCTCTCGAGCTGCGAGTACCACTTACTATCATCATGTGACCCATCTGATCAATGGAAATCCATTCCAAGAACGGTAACAGAACTAAATGTATATCAGTTTAAAATCATAATATTTCCTCTAATCTTCTGCCTTCAACGTAAATATTGTATAAAATTAATTAATAGTAACAAAGCATCTATCCGGAGCGTGTCTAAACAAATAAATTACGCCACAGTGACACCTCATAATTCAAGAGACGCTCGTAAATAGACGTAAAATATAATCAACAATAGAAACGGTAACCCTTGTGTGATGCGGTTGGATGTAAGAAGATTATTATGAAAAGATACACAGGCAAGAAAATAAATTACAAACCAAGATTAAAAAAGGGAAAAAGCAGACGTTTCATGTAATAGTAAGTAAATCAAAGCTTGCTACCCAGCTTTTTAAAAACCGTCATTTTTGTCACTGACTCTTTGAGATCAAAATTCTAATCCATTTCCAGATGACCTAGAAAGTTCAAATTTGGCAACCAGATAAATATTTGGGTGAATACAAAGGAATAAATCAGAAACTAGTATTTTTTATAGTTAAATTATATTTTTCAATCAGTTAATTTAATTAGGAACATCTACTTATAGTGCCCATAATAAAACATGTTATGTTAGAATCAGAAATCAAAATTAATCACACCCTGCCTTTATGTGCATTTTAAGATCATCAAACCAAACAATAACGAGTAGAATACCGCCCTTAATTTGTGAGTTTTAGTACTTAAACGTATGTACTCGTAACTACGATTATAGCTGATTTTTGCATTTATTTCGTTATTTAATGTGATTTGGATTATAATTTCATTATTATTATTATATTGAAATAACGGGTAATATGAATAGATAGTTTTCATTTTATTACGAGTAAGTCCTTACTAATAATTTCTGTACAGAAACTAATGATATCCTATTAAAAGCATAATGTGAAATGAGAGCCAAGTTCCATATTATGATATATGCCTGGGTAATTCACTTCAACGACAAAAGAGTGAGATTTAAATGGCTACCAAGTTCAATGGTCAGTCCTCAAATTTATTTGTAAGAACATAAATATTTAATAACAACTTAAATAAAATGTCTTCTTAAAACTTAAGATAATATATTTAAGCTTAAAGTTTGACTTAGCTAGTTTTCAAATACTAAAACTAAAGTTCATATTTTATTCTTCCGAAAATTTGGCTTGCTGGTAGAGGTCGAACATAAGGCTCTTCCATGACTATGTTAGTAGGTTAATTACCTATCACCTAGTAATTTGTATATGATAACTAGACATATATATATTGAACTTGGCATTCATTTCACATTAATGTTTTTGATGGGATAGTATATTTAGTATGGGGCCACGGTTATATAATAATCTCACAAAAGCACTATTCAACACATATGGTATTAAAATATTTCAGGGGGAATACAAGTGATACGTTGAAACTATCTGTTATAAATAGACAATAATAATTAAAGTATGTATAATATTAAATATATAGTAATAAAATTAATTAATCTTATCCTTAACGTGAATACTAACAATATTAAAACTAAAACTTCAATTTCACAAAATTGTAAGAACATTTCTTTATTGTGCTGGTTATTTTTAATATCAAGACAAATGTAAAAACATAGTTGGCTTATGTCATCCATTTTATCTTCAAATATGAGTCAGTATTATATTTTTAAATGATTTAAATACCGCATCTACTTAATTTTACTCTACACAGTCTTTAGAATCAAGTACACTCAGTAACAAAAGAGTTGTGCGTGACGAATTCCTAGAAAGATTTAATACCTTTGCGTGAAGTTGGAACAATGTGCGCACTTGATCCCCTTACAATACCAACGTTTTAGGGGATTTAATGGAACTGTATATACAACTCGGTATTTAGTTTAAATCTATTCGGGAGATTTTCCTTTAAAGGCGAAGTCCAAGTTCGCATTTCAGTGCTAGTTTGCATAATAGAATTAGAAGTTTGTATTTGTCAGTAGTTGTGTTCGCGAGAGTACTCCTGTTTAGAAGACAAGAAACACAATACAACACCCGTTGCGTTTCCAATTCTGTATTCATGAATAGTCCTAGACTTATGAGACGTGCAATTTTAGATAATTACTATTTAATCATTATTATCGACCTCTATAGATGTTTTAAACCTTATTTAATTGACTGACTGACTGGTCTGTTAGGACTACTGCAGACTATGCGGCCGGCATGCCCGGTGGGTTAGAATATTGTTACAGGCCACAGAGCATCATTGCAGTGATAAATGACCAGGCGGCCATGAAGGTGGCTTGTTTGTGAGGCAAAGCCGGCGGCAAAGCAACCCGTCGGCATGGTTTATAGTATAGTGGATTAGTACTTAATGATCCTAACTGCTATGCTAAAGTTCATAGTCGGATAATAAATAATATTTACGTACGTATTAAGTACGTAATTTATACGTATATATATCGTACGTAATACGAATTACGTAGTACGATAATTTATTGAATGTGAAAGATAAACTGTATTATTTAAATTTCTACATATTTATAAAATATAACCTCCCAAATATTTAAAATGTTGTATGTCTTACTTAGTTTTCAAAGATAAAATTTCTATTTTCTAGTTCTTGCATCAAAAAACTATTTAATTAAGAGTTCTAGGTGTTTATGGTTTGATGTTTAATATGTTGCTTTAATAATGTTTCATCATCAGCCAAAAGACATCCACGGCAGGACGCCGGCCTCCCCTAAAGTGCAAAATGTGCGCACAAACACATGCGCGCGCCCGTACGCACACACACACATACACACACACATACACACACACACACACACACACACACACATCTTAATACTTTATTAAAGAATTCTTAATCATCTATGAACTAGCAGACTACAGGGATTAATTTGAAATTCGTTTAATTTTTATTTTAATTAAACAGAAAAAAATCATGTAATTTAATATCTTAATTTTATTAACAGCTTATTATGATTTATGCAAAGTTCTAAGACCTGTGGAAGGACGGGTGTCATGTCCATCCAACAACGAAGGACCACTCCAGGTGATCTTGGCTGACAAGCCACCGTCAACTGTTGGGAATTTGCGTAATTTTCATATGTATAAAACAGAGACAAGAAAAATAACGGGGGAGGTTCTCAAATCGACGTTTTTATTTTTTATGTATGATCACGCATAACTTTTTACAGAGCAGCGTAATTTCAATCATTATTTTTGGATTCGAAAGGGTGTGCCCTCAAAGTGGTCCTATTGCCACCTAATTAGGATCTGATCACATCAAGAAAATTGTACCGGTACGTACTAGGTTTTTCATATATTTTTATTAAGACAAAACAAAAAAAAAAAAAAGTGACTGCTACTGACCTTTAAAAAGGAGTACGAGGAGTTGAAGGTCATGCCTAATTAATTATTTTACATAATTGTAATTAATAGGGTTAATAATATTAAAACATAGAGAAAATTTAAAACATAAAACAATATGCATGTTAAAAATATACTCTCAAAAGTTAGCTGAGAAGCCATAAAATATTATAACAGACATACATCCATTTTCATATATCACTTTAATGATCAAATAAAGAACCTGAAGTAAAACTAAATAGTGTCTTTAAAAACGTATTTTTAAACCAATGAATATAAGTTTCAACTAACTTTGAAATAAACTTGAATTAAATTTAAGCGAAAATCCGCCTTAGGTCCCCACATTTTACCTTTAAAAATAAAAATCTTTCGCGTCATAACATTGTTACCATATAAGAACGAATGAATAGAATTTACTCTCAGATTTTAACGACCACGTTACAGCCTCCCATGTATAACACCTTTGGGAAATTTGCATGAAAATTCACGTCCAGATTTCCATTTGAAACGAAATTCTGGCTTTGAAACGATCCTTCACAGATTCGGGGACATATTGTTGGTTATTTCGGTATATTTCTAGTGTGAAATTTACTCGCGCATTGAATGCAATGGAGAGCCTATTCCCGCTGTGTTAGCTGATTTCGTGAAATCAGATTTTATGTGATACCGAGTTTGGATTATTTATATTTGTGATTTTCGTAATACCCGTAAAATAAACTACTAGACTTTGCTACATATTGAAGCTTTGATTGGTTAGTTTAATAACTGCTGTATTCATTGTGTTAGAAATATTATAGGTAATGCTATAAGTAATTATGTAGTTATCTAATTAAACAGGACTTTTTTGATCAGGATGTACCATATATTTTATATTCCTTATTTAAGTTAATGGTGGTAAATCCGAATATTACCCCCTATAACTATACAAACTTAGGAACTTTACCTCTTTGTTATATTAGTCATCATCATCAACATCAACAACCCATAACGTCCCACTGCTGGGCTCGGGTCTCCTCTCAGGAGAGGGTTAAGGCCATACGTCCCCACGCTGGCCAAGTGCGGGTTGGGGACTGGCAAGACAACGTTGTGGCTACGTAATCTTACCGTCGGATGTTTTTCAAGCCCCCCAAAGGCCTCCAACTAAGCTTCACGACTGTTATCCTATGATAACAACCGGGACCGACTGCTTAACGTGACCTCCGAATCACGGAGACGCTCATGATAACATGCCACTAGTGGTCACCCATCCAGGTACTGACCGCGCCGTCGTTGCTTACCCTCGGTGATTTTTTCTAAACACCGAGTGCAACTGGGCTATGAGCGCCTCTATTATATTAGTATTGATTAATAATTAAATTAGCTTGGAAAAATCACAGGTGATTGCTATTTTATTCCATCCCTATCTGATACCGCTATACTGGTGCGCGTCCATCGTATGCCGCTCGTCGCCCGCTACCGTTCCACTGTGCTCGTAAACACTCCCATATAAAAGGCGATATAGATGAGACGAGCAAATGCTCTAATAATATTTTGTTTTAGTGTAAATTGGCATAGTTATACAGACAGACTATCTAAAAGATTCTATGGAATATTATAAGAACGCTCGTTCCCTTGATGTAAACTGCATTGGAGCGCGCGAACCGTTACATCTTCGTGAGAACTCTAGTTCTTGGTTCTCATTCTTCCTCATTGTTATTTTACTGTAAACGCTGAAATGACGGTTTCACTTACACTAAAAGCTCTAGCTCTTTGTTCGTTTAGTTTAAACCCATCCAAAGTCTCAATCTCAATGTACATTTATTTGAACGCGCCGATGTCGCTCCTGCTGTGTGCGTCCTGAGTACTTGTATATCTAGGTAATAAAAATAAAGATGTAATATGTATAATCTATAATAAATAAATAATTTATATTATACAATTTGGGGTACTGAAAATATTTTACTGTTAGTAAGTGTGAGTGATAACCTAAAATAGGTCAGAGTAACGTGCAATTAGTGTCTAACAATTAACACGGTCATTATGCTGTTCGCAACTTCAAAACTCCGAAAATCTTATGATAAAAAAAGTCTTCTTGGAACAATGATTAGATAAATAATTATTTATCAATTTGGTATTTTGTACTTAATAATTACCTACGTTCATGACTATCGAGCGAACTTAATAATTTTCTTATCAGTATGCTGAATATTTTATATAGTACATCAAGAACACGGATTATATAGTTATCCCAGTCCTCTTATTAAATTTCGTTTACACGCTCTGATAATCTACACCCGAATTTGTTGAAAACACTCCATAAATTTAACCATTAATGAGTTGACATGTACTAATGAAAGTAGCTACACATATATATCAGTTTGTAGTCCGTTTTCCAACGATAACCCATTACCATCAACGCAAAGCCCTGTTTCAGGCTCTCGAAACACAGTAACCTCAGAAGATTCATTACAACAGGTACCTTTCGTTTCCACATTAATTACGTGCGTGACTTGCTCAAAACTTAGGGGTGTCGAATGAATAATTTGTAGGAAATTATGAGGGGAGTGGGCAAAATGAGAAATGAATATTTGAAATTGAAAGGGCGTCGTTTGAAATCAATTATATTCAAGTAAATGGTAGCCAGGTTGTGTGAGATATCTTAGCCTTTTAGTACTTAAAATATGCTTCATGTGTATATGTGGGTTTAAGATTGATCGATGGCCTGGTGAGGAATGGATTTTTAGAAAAACTGCTATAGGGAATATCGTAAAAACTAAATTGAATATTTTTTAAGAAAATAAATAAAGTTGCAGTTATATGTATTACAAACGACCAAAAAGTTTCTAACACTGCATATCTATTCTATTTTGTTTGTCATAAAAAAATCAAATAAAAAAATATATTTTAAGAACACCTAAAAATAAACTTTTGTGGTAAAAAATTCATACATATAAGAGACATGATAATGCACAGTAAGATTGTATCTCGAGAAAGCTGAAGACAACAACATAGTCTGAAGGAGTGGTTTTTTTTGTCTAGATCGACAACAGAGTTGCACAAAACAGTTTTAACTCAAAATATTAATAGTAACCCATATAGAGTCAGTAAGAAAAAAATAGGCAATCTAAGGACTACCGATAAAAGTGAAAATTTATTACTTAGAATGTTATTTATAAAATTAATATGTAAGATTAGAAATTTTGTAATGTTTTAATCAATATTATCAACATATAATATGTCAGTGACGTGAACCCCTTAGATATTCCCGTACAAAAAGTGCTCAACGCGGCCAAAGAAGTTTTGTGACGTCAGCATGTCGGTGAAGCGAACACATAAGATTTCCCACCACCAAATAAACTACTGTACTCAAGGCATTGGAAACTGGCATACTTCGCGATAATATTTATTTTAGCACTACAACTATCTATGACATACTATGACACAGAACGCTATTTAGTCCTAAACAAAGCAGAGCTTGCAGACACTGTGAGTCTAGTACTTATTCCTGTAGCTGATTTTAAAACATATATGTATGAATTTTTTTTCAGAAAACATGCATTATTATACACAATATTTCTTATTTTTCTTTAATATTATATTTATTAAAATAAAATATATTTATGATTACCTCAGTGGCGTATGCGACTGTTGTGCTTGAGGTCTCAGGTTTGATTCCCAGGTCGGACCAAATGTTTGTATAACCTGCAATTATTTGTTTCGGAGTTTTCAATGTATAATATGAATGTATTTACAAATAAAAGTATACTCGTATATATCAGTTGCCTAGTTTACATAATACAAGCTCTGTTTAGTTTGGGACTAGATGGCGTTGTGTTAGAAGTCCAAAACATTTATTATTATGATTATATTCATTATCAATATATTAATACGTAAAGCTAAAACTTTGGACCCCTGTTTACAAAAATTGCGCGGACGGAGGAGTATGAAATTTGGCACACTTAAGTTTTATATGTAGGAGAAGTGCAGAACGCTAATATCCTTAAATAATAATGCTTATAAAGTACATTAAATCAATAAATTAAATATTACAAACAGTACCATTCATTAAACACACATACATAAATTTATTTATGTCAAAGTCAAACTTAAAAGATGATTATTTTTTGTCTATACTATCGTACTGAATGTCAAAAGTAGGCATTATGAAATCTTGGGTTAAAGAGGTGTAATTTGACAAAATAAATTCTAAATAGAAATAACTAAAAATTTAAAAGAATTTTGGTCTTAATTCGAACTCTAGGCGACCACTCGTTATTAGAAATATTCAATGGGCAAATAAATCTTTGAAATTTTCAAGTGTCAAAGTAAGCATGCACACTCGTATCTATAAATATTAAAAGAATTAACTTAGTTCTAGAAGAAACAAGCCATAATTAATTACTAAATATTAATTTTTCTGGTAAAAATATTCTAAAACATAATTAATTTATTATATAACTTAGATAACCCTATACAAAATACGGGCGAACCGACCACAAATAGTGAAAGGTTTGTTTTGAGCAAAGCGTTGTTCGTATTATAATTGATAACAATAGTTATTTCTTCCATGATGAGTTGAAACTCTACAACAATGTCTCTTTAGAAATAACTGACAGTTATTTTGGCGCTGGCAATATTCACGTCTAAAACAGTAAGTGCGCTTAAACGAATTAATGGTTGTGACAGTCCAGGAAATTGTCTTCGCATTGATAATAAAACACCTACTTGGTGTAGTTAAAATAGGTACCATATCTCTCTGTCTTATATAATTATGTCCTATTAATTTAAAAAAACAGCTAATTTAAAAACTTGTGTGTTGTGATCACTACTCCTATAGTCCGCTCATTGTTTTCATCAGGCAGAGTAGAGACACTTTTTTATCGATTTAATTTTTTAACCACACTTGTTAGATGAAAAAATATAAATTTCCACACCATATTACAGAGTTTATTTATTTAGCAAGCAATTTGGCAGGATCTATATTAAAAAGTTGTATGTGTGTGTGTGTCGCCTTCGCACTATTACAGCATACTATGTTGAACGAAACGTGTAAGTTTCATTCAATTCCATTTTGGTCGCGAAAAAACCCACTTTAATAATAAGCGTGGTAGCGTAGTTCACTTTAGTAGTTTATTATTATTAGTACACCTGATGGCGTTGCGATGGAAGCGGTTACCGTTACAAGTGTGTTGCCGGCCCTTGGAGGATGGGGAGAGAGGTTGAAACAAGTACCGCTCGTGTCTCACCTATATTCTACCTCACTCCAGTGTGAAATACAGCGCAAGCACTGTTTCACATCGGCTTTCTATGAGGCCGTGGTATTACTCCGGTCGAGCCGGCTCATTGCTGCCGATGCTTGGCTCTCTCACGGTGTAACGGACAAAATTAATGGCAAGGTGCTGTAGACGAGTTTTTACAAAAGTTAATTCCAAAAAGAGTGTATAAATATTTTATAAATCACTATCCATCAAACAACTGTTACGTACTTGACTGTATTATAATAAATTCTACGACTTTAAAGCTCACAACTGGACAGACCAACCTGATTAAGAATGCTTAATCTTGCAACGCGCTGACCATTTCTTACCGTGTAGGCCACCACGGTAGCGTCAGAAGTTAGTGTTTTACAGTTTTCCTTACTTCTTATTGAAAGATATTTGGCACATAAAATTAACATATTGCATTACATTCACTAAGTAGTTCATTATTAAACATCTTGCGAGCTGAGAACTGAATATGAATGTTGAACTAGTTATCAGTATATTTGAGGGCACTGACTTCCTAAAAACGATTACTGTTGATGTTTATTACTATAACACCATTATTGACCAAATAAACACAAACAACTAATTAAACTTACTCCTGTTGTAGTTATTCAGTAATGTAAATAGATACTTAATTTAAAGTTCTATCTAGATCTTCAGCATTTCTTAATCACATGCTAGAGCCGGGTGCTTTCTCTAATCGATAAAAGAGGATTGTCATCTGTCAACGTCGAGACCGATCGAAAGCAGCTTATCCTGAGAAATGGCTTAGCGATGGGCATTTATACTAAACATACATAGATATAGGGAATGAGTTCTTCAAGCAACTTTAGTCTTTATTAGCTCTCCAGTAATGCACTGAATTATTTTTGTAAGTATAGTTTTAGAGTAGGTGCACGCGCTGATTTTACGATTTAGAACCTTCACTGTTATTATATGAATTGACTGACCAAAAGTAACAGAGTAATGATAAAATATGTCACAAAAACAGAGGAAAATAATTTGTTTTGTAAGTTTCCATTGCGTACTCTGCATAAACGGTTAAACTTTCGCAAAAACAATGTATGAAAGAATTATTTCCCTTTAAGAGTTCTAAGGAAGTGCGAGACCTCATATTTATGTATATACTCTAAGGTTTAGGGTTGGTTCACTATAAACTTTTTCGTGGTAAGCATATTTATTCCCGCTGTTGTAACATCACGCCACGGGCAATAGGAGACTGGGTTACATGGTTCAGCTAGTATTCTTATAAACTTGTATTGTTGTAGCTTTTACCCTGTTTGTTAAGTCTATTATCCAGTTTGTCTTTTAATAATTGATAGATTACAATGCCAGTGAATAGTCATAATTAACCAAACGTGGTCGGTATAAGACGTCTGTGTGCTTAAAAAACAAAGTAGCAATAAGGGGAAACTAAGAATTATCTCAATTTTAGTTAAGTTATTCGACAATAACTTAATTAGGTATTATTTTTTATCAAATAATCACGTGTCAATATTATATAAATACATGTTTTTTTGGATTATTATATATAGAGTATTTTTGGAAACTAAAAATACGCTAATAAAAGATGGCTACAAACAAACCAACAAATGAACTTATAGGCAAATCTAATAAAAGCGTAATAATATACTATGAATTGAGATCTTTTTCTCATTAAATCTGTTACAAAACAAGCCAGGTTACCGGCCAATCAGATATTGTGATGACTTCAAATAAATTTTAAAAGCTTAACAAATACATTCGTTGGAACTTAACACTTCTAATCTTTTTTTAACCCTTTTTCTATTACGTTCGATACTTACGAATGAATTTACCAAAATATATATGGGGTCGGATCAGAACCTTTCATTCCAAGGTCCCTGGCCATTAAATAGGGTTAGATTCAAACCCAAGAAATTCCCTGAGGGATTTCACGACCGACTCGTTACGATATTGGTGGCAGTCATGTGGAATACTTAATTTTACTACAGGTGTTTTTGTAGAACCAAAACCAGATATTGCTACACAATAATAATTACGTATGTTTCTTTATGAAACTAAAGATATACACAGTGATAGTTTTTATAGATTAATAATAAAATTCAATCAGGTTAATCTAAAATATAGAATCACTTTTTCTAAGTTGTAATAATTTTAGCCAAAGATAAGCAAAATTCATTTATTTGCTTTAATACATGTATACATACAATATACAATCGCATACAAGATATAAAGTTGAAAAAGGCTAAAGATATGGCATATCCATACCGTGGCTAGCGAATATAATTAAAATTACATATGAATAATCCCACTACCGATTCATTTCCATTATAAAATCTGATATCAATTACTACCACTAAATGAGTATGAGTATACACTGTCAAGATCAATCATCTCCATAGCATTTGATTAGGTACTTACTTATGTCAAATCAAATTTATCATTAAAAAAGTTACTTATAATATAGTAGGGGATTTCAACACAAAACCAAACACTTTTGATAGGAAGACTACGCAACTATAGACGACTCCCACACTAGAAATATTCCTGTGTAGCAGGGGACTTTACTAAAATACATGAAATTGACACCAAGAACGAATTAAAACAACTATTTGTTGTCTTTGACGTTGTCCCATGTGAGATTTGATGTGTCAACGTCCTTTTCCGCAATCTGTTTTTTTTCTATACACAAATATCACCAGGTATCATCCCTCGGTGGAGTGGTTATGTCGAACTCGAATCTATTAAAAACCGGATGCAATCGCGGGTACCGGTCACTGAGTTAAATACTTTGCTACCCTGGTTATAAGTAGTAATTAAATTTTAAAGTAGTTAAAATTACACCAATTAACGAACTCGTCTTTGCATTAATAAAATAGTAACATAGTAATAAATACATAGTTTAAAAAGTAAAAAACACATAAAAGTCGATAACAAACAAACAAACTTAAAAGTGAAGCTAATAAAAAGTAATATCTCAAGAACCAGGCACAATAACACAGTCCACAGCTTATAGCGACACAAATGATGGTCAACAAATCTATTTCTTAAACGACGATGAAACGACGTGATTCTGAAAATCACATCACATCTTTCGATAACCTCACGGAATAAGTTCAAATACTTATTTAACCCTGTAACATGTGTATCTACGAAATGATCTGGAACCTCCACATGACATAAATATCAGAACTATAAAACTGTATTAACAACAATGATATATGATTTTCCTCGAACACATCCAAACTTTATCTTCACAGAATTAGAGCAAAAATTTTATGACCATCATATAAACTTTGATAAAGAGGATCTATATATATATATAAACAGTACTGAAGCGACAGTATCAACGGTTTAAGAAAAAATAATTTCTTTCTCATAGTGATTAAGACATATAGTTTAGTTCAGGTTGATTATTAGTAACAAGACTATTGCCACATATTTAATTACTGTATACTACCTAATCCCGCCCGTACGATATACTGAAATGATATACTGCTTTTTAACAATTAATTTCTTGCTTTGTATCCTTATGGTCAAAGTTTCCAAAAATAATAAATGTTTCTCTCCTTACTTCAAAACCGTCAATAGCGTTATTTCAGTAAACTGTATTTTATAAATTAACGGTCCATCAAATCTAAATTATTAAGCATAGTAACGGCATAGTAACCAAACGTTTAGTATGATTAAAGAAAAATGGAGCGCAGTCCCAGTCACCACGGTGACACATTTTTTCACTATTCGATAAATAGTGAAACAATGTGACAGCATGGTGTCCCTTCGGTCCCAAAACTAAGTGCAAACATATTTATAAGATGGGGTGTGTGGGGGCGAACCACAATCTTTCGCCCCCAGCCAACCTCACCTGNGTGGACTGCGATAGGCTGATGATTGATATTTATAAGAAAGGAAATAACCTCAACCCTTTAGTCTTGTAAGCCATTTTGTGTATCATTGCATTGAAGTACTCTTGGCGTACAAACATAAATGAACTGCATTACAAGTATCTGAAAGTTAATTAAGATCAACAGTTAAATAAATTGTCGAGCTATTGACAATTGAAGGAAAATCGTCGAATTTTAATTGTTTTGAACGTATCGCTTGCAAAAATGAACCAATAAATTAATATTCAGAAAATGTCAGTCGAGTATGTTGTTCATTCAGACAAACACACATAGGTTGTGGGGAAATCTCTGTGTAAAATACAGTTTTTCAAAAGGTAGTGTTATCCACTAAAACTAAATGTGTAAACTTATGTATTTGCAAATAGGTTCTAATTTGAATCCAGGGTCTGTTCTAGCTAATAAGCTTCAGGTCACCATATTCACTTGACAATAATTCAGAAGTGAATACTCATGTTTTTATTCAGATGGGGGCAAATGAGCGACAAGCTGGCAGAATGTCCGGCTTGGAAGGAGCCGAGGCGTGATCTCGTGGCGGTCATCGGGGTAGGGGTTCTCTCGCTCGGTAGCATGATCACGGCCTTGTTGCGGTGCGACAGCGCGTGGAACTCCGCCGTTTCTTTCTACGAGCGAGTTATGCTTGCCAAGGAGACAGCGGAGCTGCCGAGTGCGCGCACCCTCCACCTTTTGGGGAAAATAATGGGAATATCGGAGTTCCCACACATGAGGGGACTACCTACCAAACCGTAGGTGGCCCGAGGTACGTCGGGGTTCCAAGATTTTCCTTCCTAGGGTGTACCTGGTTCCCCTGCTTCTTCTACCTGCTACCCTGGTACCCGGGACGGCGTGTAGTTTTAGTCGGTTCGGGTCTGACATATCCTCCAGACGGTGGTATTTGAGAGGATTTACGTACAGAAAAAAAGGAGCAAATGAGCAAACGGGCTATCAGCATTTGATATATTCATAAGTTAATGATTCATAAATCTCTTTTTCTTTGAGTAAGGATAGGTATGAGACAGTTCTAGTATAATTGCTATAAGCAAGTTCAAATAATACACTAAAATGCCAAGTTACCTTTTTTTAACCAGTATAGTTGAAGCAAGGCAAATAAATTATTACAGTAGAAACTTCACTGAGGAATGTCTACTAGTAAGTTTTCACAGTCATTATAATTGTGAACTTTCAACTTGATCTATAAAAGACTTGCTAATTACAAAGCACTTCATTGTGTATAATGTGAAAGTTTTACCCAAAACTTACTGGGCCAAAATGTACTTGGACACTTTTGAAAGATGACTAGGTTTTTTTATAATTCTCAAATATTTAATATTCTCCAGAAAACTTTGTGCAATTTGAAGATGCGTAAACTTTCTTGAGTCAAGATAAGTATTTCATGGTTTGATTAACGTATTCTCAATGCCCAAATCCCCTCCGGCTAGACTGGCCTGCGGTTGACCATTATACTGAAACTTTGCGAGTCTCTAGACTCATTTTGGCCCTTGCTACTTTGAAGGCTTTTAGAAAGCACGATTGAAATAACAATGGAGCATACACACGATAAATTGATTATTCTTGACATGAATAAAAACAAACTAGATCAAATTCTTCACAAATATTATAAAACGTTTCGGCATGCATGAGCCGGCTCGACCGGAGTAATATCATGGCCTCACAGAAAACTGTTGTGAAACAGCTTCTGCGCTGTATTTCACCGAGTTACTCACTCCGGAGGCCCGTAACCCAAACCCTACCTCACCCCCTCCCCATCCCCCAAAAGATGGTTTCGCACTTGTGACGCCTCTGCTGTTGCAGGTGTAAGCGATAATCGCTTGCCATCAGGCGATACGTCTGCTTGTTTGCCCCCTATTCCATACTTACAATAATTAACTTGGCCCCTCTTTAGATTGAACCCTAATTTATCAATGTCCAATGTGGAACATTTCAGCTAATCCGTTATTGACGTGGCTGGCTGTTTATGGACAATTTTTTTTCTCGGGATTAGGATTTCGGCTAGAAAACTCTATATGAAGAAACATTTAAAACAAAGAAATTTTCCTATGCATATTCCCTTTAAATTATTTATTGCTAAGGTAAGTCGAAAAAAAAAAACTGTTTTTGTGTAAACAATCATTAGTCGTTTTTTATACTAGTTAAAAAGGCATGTATCAAATGAAATACCAATCTTTCAATACATTTTTGCGTCTATAAAAATGATTTGACGACCTCACAGAAAACCGATGTAAGATATTTTTTTCGTTGAACTTCATCGAGAGAGTGAGATTACTGGACACCCAACCCATACTTTCATACCAGGGAGTAAATTGCACACAAAATTTCATAAATACTATTTTTTTCTCAGGACAATGGTATTCATTTGACTAGTATGCGACTTTTCTTGTTTGTTTGCACTATTATAAATTGTTATAATCAAATATCAAGTTCAAAACCTCAGCAGAAAAGTATTAATTCAATCGTGAGATGTAACTAGCTCTCATTGTTTAAATATTCAAAGATAAACTGAGCACAAAGTTTGTTTTAAATTTACTATATTATAAAATAGTTTTGAAACTCCACGGTTTTACGGTAATCAAATAAGCCAGATCACCTACATATAAGTCAATTTGTTGTTCATTTAATTGGCCCTCCAATGTTTTGTTTGTTTAGGATTGTGTTAAAATAATCTATACACACGATATTTGCAGAAGAATTAATGAGTTTTTAATCATGACGTAATTAAGGTTAGAGGCTTTTATGTAGGATTCATTGATTTCGAAAGTTTTGTAAGTGGGAGTACTATAATTCCAAACAACAAGCTAGCTCGACCTGAGTGATTACGAGTTGCCTTTTACAGTTGCCTTTAAACAGGGGTTAAGTAATCTTTCCCTTGGTTTTCATCAAAGGTATGAGTTTACTGTAGGTACAATCCGCAATATTAATTGGGGGCAATCTGGAGGGAGCGAAGCAGCCGCTCGGATTAAATTTGGTATGAGACACTTAGAGTCTAGAGGACAGATGTGTCCTTCCTAAACAATCAAAGTATCTCCTAGCCTATGGGCTACTCTTTACCGCTATACGGCGGAGCCGCGTGCAAAAACTGATATCTCTTAAAAAAAAACACAAATAGTATTATGAGCTGCAAAAAATATGTTTGAAAACTTAAACTTGATTAGTAGAATTTCATGAAACTTTGCAATCCTTTGACTAAATTCTAGAACTCAAAACTTCAAAACTATTTTATAAGCGAATGTTTAACTTGCTTCAGCTATTTTCTACTACGCGCCAGTTTCACCACTTTATGATAGTTTTAAATAGAAAACTGCCATATAACACTATTTAACAGAAAAAAATACAAATATAAATATATTTATATATCCAACATGTATATCACTTTCTAAGAATTGTATAATAACTGAAATCTGTAGACATTTTACAAAACAATTGACAGTCTATTAGAATCTTTATTAAAAGTGGTGAAACTTGCCGTAAATGAAATTTACAAAAGAGGACATTCCAATAAAACGTTCATTTATTAATGGACCTGCATGTTGATTGCTAAGTGATCCTCACGGCTAACCAAAAGATCGTGATTTTTTTTCCCTATCTGACACAAAGATTATGTTACGAGCATGATCATTTTGTACTGTGTTGAGTATAATTCGGCTATATGACATTTATATGTACTTAGAGTTTAGTTATTTACAAACGTTTTATTTAATTTCAAATGCCAATGATGCAGAATCATCTCAATAGGCCGCAATAGTATCATTCTCTGCATTCGCAATGAGAAGGGTGGCACTCTTGGATTTTACTCAAGATTTCCATCAGGTATTTTAGCGAATATGCCCTAATAACTTGAAAACCGTTAATGATTTAATAAGAATTTGTAAAAGTATTAAGCGATGGTTGCTTTTAATTTAAAATGTTTGCTTACAAAAGTAGAAAAGGCTTTTACTCGTTTTATAAAGAATATATAAACCCCTTTTGGGAATCTCTAAGTAGTTCATAATTAGCTTGTTAACTAATAACCGTAGACAAAATAAAACAAATATTTATTTTGTGTGTTAAACTTTTAAGGGACAGTATGTATGACCGGAGTCAAATAGGAAAAAGTCTTTTGAACCTCGAAAATTTTATATAAAATACAAATGAGCCAATTGCTTGGTTTTGATTTAAATGTGAATAAGCTTTAATGACAATATTTTTATTCATAAATAAATATACTGGGATTACTAATTAGTATGGATCTTGTTGTTATGATCATATGATGTTCTTTTTATGTTATTTTATAAATTGTAATGTATTATAAAAATTGAACTAAGTGGCGTGAAATTGGAGAAGCTATGTCCAACAGTAGATTGCGATAGGCTGATGATGATGATGAAAAATAAGAGGCCAAATAATCAGAAGGTAGATTGTGTGACAGTGATTAGAACTACCAATTGATCCGCAACTCGCAAGTGCGAAACGCCATGAACATGTGTAAGAATCGTAAAAGTCGAAATTCAAAACATAATCCTGGTAATTCAAATTCTACTTGAATAATTTTGCGTACCAAATATAACCATGAAAATTTAATGTAAAATTTATATCAGGCATAATCGTAGAGCTTAACGTTTTCGCGCATCACTGCCTACGACCAATCTCTGGAAAGCTAATCTCAAAACATCGTGCACTTGCGAGCTATGTATTTTAATTTAGCCAGTTCACACCATGACACGTACCTCTTAATTAACTCGGAACCGAGTTTATTACCTACAACGTTTATTTTATCTGCGCCAAAAGAGAGAAAATTGTCCCTGGGGTATATTTACCGGGCTACTAAGTGTTGTTAGATGGTACGAATACTTCGTGTAAGTTAGCAAATGGGTAACCGAGTCTGTATTGAAGATGTTTCCTTGTATGACAGTAGTAATGGTTTAAAATAAAGTGGTTTCAGTTGTTATGGTGTCAGATTTTATTTTAAATACATATCGTTTAAATATTTGAAGAAAAGAATATCTTTTAAATTAATGTTAAGTACTTTGTCAGGCGTGTACTCCGTACGAAGTTAAGTAAATGTCCTTGCTTCATTTCGAAAGTTTTGCTATTGCGAAGAGCATTATGCCCCTAAAAACTAAAAGAGGATTTGTCGACCAGGCAAGCCTCAATCAATTTCAGTGTTTTTTTAATGGTAACATGGTCAAAGGAACAAGCGGATCGCAAAAGGGTAATTAACCACTCCCGCTCTTGAACTCCTGAGTCACTGATAGTGCAGCAAGGCATTCTGCTTCCTCAGTCCGTACTCAAGGGGAGGAAGAGAACTTCCACTTCATTTGCCTTACTCAATTTGTAAATAGCTATCTGAATACTAATAACTATCTATTTTATATTAAAATTAAATGTTTCATGTACTTTACTTGTTACTTCATGTACTTGTTGTTTCATGTACTTTACATGTACTTTACTTGTTTCACTTACTATACTTGTTGAGATAAAAAATATTCGTTCTAATATTATAAATTCGAAGATAGTTCTGTCTTTTTGCTGCTGTATGCTGTTAAACCACTGCACCGTTTTGCAAATTCGCTTAAATTAACTTAGATTTAGTCATTTGATAAATACATTTATCATGAATTGAATAACAACTGAACGTAAAACAATGAAAGAAATATAAAAAATGATTCAAAGATTGGAAGAGGTTAGGGAGTTGTATAAATGCTAATCAATTCGAGAATTCGAGAAATATCGGGTTAGTTACTATGTATTTCATACGTAGTTCAGCACGTCCTCAGCAGATAGCGTTGTAGTATGTTTTTGCGTTGAATAAAGAAGCAGCTACAAAAGTTTAATCGTGAAAGGCATAATGCTGGGACCGATATACACTCCAATAGCTCTTTGTAGATAAGTCAGTGCAGAGATTATAATATAAAAAGTACCTGATAGAGAGGACTATCTCTGGATCTACTGAAAAATATGGGATCTATAGAAAGAATAGAAAGTGAAATCACATTTTAAAATATATAAATTTGAAAATATATTTAAGTTCATATTTTTTTAAGTTAGAAGTACAAAGAAATAATCATGTGAATCTTGTTGTTGTTGTTGTCGTTGTGTGCAATAACTAGTGAATATAATGTTTGTGGGTATTTAAGTATTATCCCGTTTGAAGTTTCTTTAAAATGTTTTACATTACTGATAAACGTTACAAACTACATAATTTTGAATGAGATAATGAGTAATGTAAGTTTAAAACCTAAAATACATAGTTATTATCTTTTAAACTCAAATCTAAATGTTTTTGTATACTCTATTTATTGTAACGAGATCTCCGATTAATGGAATTCTTCTTGTAATTTCAGTCACAGTGGCTAGTCTCAACGGAGACCAGCCAACTATGAAGCAGAAATTATAGTGCACAAGTGTGAGGTGCACTCTCTGTTACCTATCTCTCATAATCAGATGGAACAGTTAACCGACACAATCGGGGACAGATCAGGTGCAGGTTCGGTTAACCTTTTCTCTTAGGCACGCTAATCTATATTCCTCAATTCACACCATTAAAGAACATTTTATTTATTTGTAACAGAATTTGAAACATTTAGTAAGGTATAGTGACTATAAAATAGATAGATAGATAGAAAACTCTTTATTTACGCAGTATAATATTGTAGTAAGAATAGAGTTCATTATTTACATAGTAGTAAAATATGAGACGGGTTGTACAAAAATTCATACCTTGATATGTAAAATATGATCGGAAAAATATTAAATTTGTAGATAGATTTCAGTTTGGTACAGCTATTTTTACAGGAATGTTGATATAGATATTACAACATTATTCTGAGGTAAGTGGAAAGCAGAACACTAATTTGAATAAATTTAATTTTGTATATAATCCAAAAACAGATTTCTGTTTAAATTTGCAAGCATTGGCTTTTAAGTACTAAATAATGAAACACTAATAAGTAGGTAATTTGGACTAACTCCAAAGTTTCCAGGTTCAAAAGTTCTGGTAAGTTTCACACGTGAAGTGTCTCGATAGAACAAGTATCAATCCGTTCGACTCAAGAAAATCCAACCTTGTGATAGGTAATCCAAAGTGTAACGCGAAAGTGATTCACCCGCAAATAACAAATTTGTTCTTTGGAACTGAGCAAACTGCTTTTGCTATCTCTACAGTCAATTTTAGCTCTTAAACAATTATGTTTAAGGTTCAAAGATGTCTAGTCAATCAGATTCGTGTCGATCGTTAATAAATTTTAGAAAACTTTTAATGGGCTTGCGTTCATGAAGTTTTAATTTTCGATAGCAGCAACTTTTTTGCCTTTGCTATGTACTTTGTGAACATTTTGTGGGATGTTGTAACATTGTGCGGTAAGTACTGAGAATTCAAATAAGTTTTAATTTAAATTTGTGACTGTGCAAGTTTTGGTGTCATTGGCTGGGTCGTTTATATCAATGGCGGTATCGTTGGTAAATTTTACGATTATTCCTTAAGAACAGTGACAAAATTTGTTAGATAATTTCTACCAATTTTACGATCAACTAACTTTTTTTATGTTTCGGCAATGGCTGATCTACTTCTATTGTATATTTAATCTTAGACTATTTGTTCTGCCAAGTTTTATAATTAAATTTCCGTCTTAAGTCTACACATTAAATGTTATGCTTTCGCGTTGAGGGTATTAAATCAAAAAATAGTAAGGGTGATAGTAATTTCCCTGTAATTATATGCTACTGGGGGGGTGTGTGGGGGCGAACCACAATCTTTCGCCCCCAGCCAACCTCACCTGCACGCGGTGCACCCTGCTAGATAACAAACGAGGCTCTGGCGACCGACCGATGGCGGTATATCCATCNCCACAGGATTAGCAAGCTGAAGTGGCAGTGGGCTGGCCACATTTGCCGAAGAACCGATAACCGTTGGGGTAAACGAGTTCTTGAGTGGAGACCGCGTCTCGGCAAACGTAGTGTAGGACGTCCACAAGCCAGGTGGAGCGATGATTTGCGCAAGACGGCTGGCAGGAGCTGGATGCGAGAAGCCATAGATCGAACTAAGTGGCGTGAAATTGGAGAGGCCTATGTCCAGCAGTGGACTGCGATGGGCTGATGATTGATATATGCTACTTCAGTTGAATCGTATAATCTATCGATGTCTCCCTACATACTTACTATACTTTCTTTATCTCTTCAAAAATAATTGGACACTTGAAAATACAAGACCCAAGAGTGAGTACGCGGGTCATTGATAATGTAATTATTTTGAGAAAATAAAATCATAATGAAGGCTGAGACTTTCAAAGTTTCGTTGAAGCGATTCAAAAATATATGGAGATAATATTAACTTGAATATCAAGAAAATCCTTTTTTTATATTTTGTTTTTTGATAAATTCGTACGCTTTATAATATCTTAGTCATAATAGGAACATATT
This sequence comes from Hyphantria cunea, assembly GCA_003709505.1. Lineage (NCBI taxonomy): Eukaryota > Metazoa > Arthropoda > Insecta > Lepidoptera > Erebidae > Hyphantria > Hyphantria cunea. Next base: position 924,674 of record PKRV01000249.1, read on the forward strand.
TAGGATGACTAGGATGGTTAGAAGTTATGAAATCATTCAGTTTTATATTCATTCTACAAAACTGACGTATGGCAGACTTTTCTTAGATTTAAAGAGAAAGCCGAAAAGAAGACATGGCAGTGAGTATGATGTTTATTTAATAATATCATTGTCAATTAATAATATATATTAATAATATAATTGTTTCAAGGTACTGATTCTGAAACATATTTTTTGAATATTCATAAAAAACGATACGTAATTTACAATGTGAAAAATTTAACAATATTTTTACCATGTTAATTTTTATAATCTATAAAATTTATTAATCATGAAATCAAACTTACAAGCTTCTTCAACTCTAAACTTATTACTTAGGCATATCTTCAATTGTTTACTTTATTAGTTACAACTAGCTCTTTTAAAAAAAAACCTAACTTAATAAACCTTATGAACTAGTGCGTTTCTTGAAATAAGATAATACGACATTATCGCTAAGGTTTAGGGATGTTTAAATTGCTTTGACTGCCTTTCTTCCAAACTTCTTCATTATGCAAATTTTCATTCCCGACAAAAACAGTTTAAAAACAAATTTAGAAGATTGAATTTGAATTTCAATAAAATATTTCGATTCCATATTATGAGATTTCTTGAAAAAGGAAACAAAATTGATTAGTAAGTTCTCTTAAAAGTATTACAGACCTGCCATAATATAATATCTTTAAACGAGCAATTCTAATATATATAATATATATATAATTTGGATCTAGGAAACGGCATAACCAATTTTTATGCGTATGCAGGGGATTTTGAGGGCAATTAATCGATCTAGCCAACAGACATTTTGAAAAAAAACTACTTTTTTCACATGCTACATCTATTAGTAATATAAAATATTTTCATCGTAATTTAAATTCATGGAAATGATTATAGTACTGTTGAGTAAAATCCGGAAAGGAAAATTCGGCATTGTAAGCAATGTTCAGTAAAAGTAGCAACTAACTTTATATGCGTTTTACTTTTAACATATTAATTTATCTTGGGTTTGTAATAGTTAGTACCTGGATGGACGAGATATGCTCGAGTTTTTCTTAAAATAAATTCTAGCTATATGAATTTGTCGTCCATGCAACCTCCTATATACGAGTATATATAGATCCCGCCTTCTTCCTTCCTCTACAGAGCAACACATGCTGGCCTTGGAAGTCACCGCCTTAGAGTCGTAGAAATACGCACTCGAACCAAACGGTCTGGGTCTTCCTTCCTGTGCCGAGAAAAACTGGAACTCATTACCAGCGCATGTGTTTCCCTCCCACTATGATCCCGGGTCCTTTAAGCGGGTCGTGAAGAAACATCTCACTAAGCCACCGTAGTGTGGGACGTCATACTGCATTCCCAGTGAGTATGGTGGCTCCCGCTCTTGGATTCTGCTTGACCTTGTTATTTATATAAAAAAAATAGATGGAAGATCATATTATGAGAGAGAAAGAGATAACTTACAATCTATTACGATCAAAATTGTAAACAACGACTATCTTTCACCTAGTTCCATCTTCAAGGTCTGGTTCATCTTACCAGATACAACTAAAGCCCAAATGTGAAGGCTACACAGGAGTAACAGAAGAATTTAGTTTTCCATACGTTATAGCACCATCGTGCAAATTATCAATGCATCATTATATACAAAGAAGGATAAACGGTTATATAAAAGATACGTAAACGAAAAACCCTGCGTCTGATGAAATAAAGTTTAACTAGTTACTTTTATTCTTAAACTAAAATACCCAGCGAGGTATTTTATTCAAGTGCTCTACTGATTAACTGAAAATTGAAGAATAATATGTGTGTAGTAGTGTAGTATTTTAATGGAAAACTAAGGACAAAAATGATAATCGCTACAATATTTTCCCGTAGCTGCAAGTTTAGTATGCTTTTGTAGATTTTATAAAGTAATTAGAGAAAATAACGTTAAAAATTCTAATGCCAAGTTTTTTGATGTCTCAATTTCTAGGCAAAAAAGGGTTTCTAGAACGAAACACTAGTCTTTGTCGCTTCCCCCCGGCTAACATTAGAGTGACAACATGAGAATTTTTTCCTTATTGCTTACGCATTACTGTATAATAATTTCTACTTTGTATTTTCATTTCAAAGCTAAAAGAGAATTTATGACTATTTCGCTAACTGTAATATATATATATATATATACATATATATATAGATATATA
>PKRV01000249.1:926972-1025624 GCA_003709505.1 Hyphantria cunea
ATATATATATATATATATATATATATATATAATAAAGTAGAAATTCGTACTGTATTTCCTGAGGAAGGAAAATAAACTGGAGCCTATAAAAATATTTGCAATTTTTCTGAAAGCTCCTGAAATATTGCACTTTTGACCTGGCTTAATACCTTCACCAATACACAGATATCAGATAAAGGTCCCAGAGAGCCTATGCCGTTCGACAATTTTCCATTCTCATCTAATACTTACATCATTGACAAATTTATCCCCCTGGTGGTCCCCAGATGGAGCTGTTTAGCAATTAAAAAATATGAGTAAAATACGAACTAAATGTGCAAGTATGTATAGAGATGCTTATGTTTAGCATTTTAGCGCTCTTTAACGTCAAAACCACCAACAGTACGATATAATATTAAAAACAAACGGCTGCGAAGCCGCAGTGTATCATAAAGTTTTATTACATTCCGTGACTATGAAGATAGTGTTTGGAAACTGCTTCAAGGAACGGAAGCTATATTTTATCGATAAGATGATTTAATACTTTATGTTGCGTTGTAAAGAGCTTTCTAAAAGGTTGTAAAATATTTGGTTATAATATTCATTTTATGGTTTTCAGATCAAGTCTCGTACGTGGATAACTGGTGTGTCACAATAGGCAGTCTCGGTATACCGCTACCCTAGTGTTATGTGCCTGTTAGTATAAAGCCTCCTCAAATATTGTTTTATTTCTCAAGGTTTTATTTACCCAAGATAATTTCAGTATGATTACAAGAAGTTTTTAATTATTTAACGAGCATATAACACAATCATATTAGTCAAAAAGCTATTTGTACAACTCAAAAAAAAGAAGCACTTAAAGGATTATTCTCGAACTTTGGTATACTTACTAATAATTTCTAGTTCGTTAATTAAAGAGATTGTTAAACCAACTTTAAAATATTAAAACTGAAATTTTTGGCGATTGATAACTATAAAACTGTAAGTGGCATTTGAATAATTCTTCATCATTACTCTTACCTTCAATTACATTCACAATTCCTGAATGTCTAATTCTCAATTTCGAAATCTCATCAGAAAAACTGGTACGGAATTCTTTAAATATTTGCATGGAAAAAGAATGTGATATTAAACCTTCAATAGACTTCGAAAGGACATTCTAAAATAATTTTTTTGGTGGAAACGTTACAGTGTTTTTATACACAATATCTTATAACTATAAATTCTTGCCGAAATATGTAAGCGATTGCTATAAGACATTTAGATGCTCCGATGTTTTAAGCTAAACGATTAATGTAGATTTATAGAGGATAGATTTCTAACCAATATGATGTATGCAAGTAAGACTTGACTACACGGTTGGCCTAGTGGTTTCAGTGGTCGCCACACCGCTTCCTACTGCGCCAAGTGTTGTGGGTTCAAATCCTACTGTGTGATCCATAAATTGTTGTTCTAAGTCTGGGTGTACTTTGTGTCCGTTTCATGTATGTTTGTAAAGATCCCCGTAACACAGGAATGTATATTCCTAATGCGTGAGTTGTCTTTTTGTTTTTTGTCTTTATAAACACAAGACTGTACTAATGGCACAGCGGCCATGTAAGTGATCAGTTTAAGTAACGGTGTTATCCCCACATGATTGATGAGAACCAATCCTCATTTATGTAGTTTAGTTATCTACTCAACCAGCGGCGGCTTACTTACCACTGATAAACCTAAGATAGATTTTTTTGTTCAGGTTATGATTTATATAACTGTTGTTTTATGTTAAGGAAAGTAAAAATTGACATAATTTGCTCTTCGAGGCTCGTTGTACTTGATAGTTATGACTGATTCCTATTTTAAAAATGAAGATAGTTCTCAGTTATTGTATCTCAATATTATTGCTATAAACGATTGAATCAATAAAGTGTGTACCGTGACAGAGCCACGTTTCGGCATGAATGGCTCGGCTCAACCGGAGTGATACCGCGGCCTCCCAGAAAAGCCTTCTCATCCCCAGAAGGCCGGTAATCGCTTACCAACATCATCATCAGGCGATATGTCTTCCCTTATGTGCCCCTTATTCCATAAAAAAGTATCAAACGTTTTTATACCTCAACCAGCACTCAAGTGCTTCTTAACAGAAACTACTAATAATATTTTCCGTCTTTTTATCACCAAGTGATTGTATGCCTTTTTGAAGCGGAGCAATAGCAGAGTCCAGTTTTGTTGTTTTATATCTAGTGACAAAAACTATCGCAGGCCCCATCCTCCTTACTCAGACAATGACACGTGCTTATCTCCTCAGTTATGTTGTTTGCCCCTATACGATAAATGACTCATATTTGCTTAAAGCAACATTATTATAAAAAAAAACTTATCATAGAAGTGTATTTATTATATTATCCATATTCACAAGAATTGAATTAAAAAATAACAAAAGATTAACAAATGGAACAATAAATAATGATACAAATAGGTTCATAGCAATTTCTTAACAAATGAGTTCCCAGAACAAAAACTTTTTCCCGCAGAAGTTTAAATGGTTTACTTAATTTGCTCTTTTTTACTGTTTGAAATCTTAAAATGACAGGGGAGACTTCTTTATTGGTTAATTCGTACTTTAGCTGTCTTGTGTATTTTTGGAAATCACTTTATATAGTTCAAAATTATATAAACATTTAAAAACCAGGAACTTAACTGCAAATAACACATAGACATATTGGTTGGACCATGTCTCTCATCCTACTTTAGTGCTATCTCCAGTCCCGGACTGAGCATATTTATTGTAATTTTAGAGCCTTATTCCAATTAACCTTGTTGTCTAGGTCCGTTGAAAGTGGTTGACATTTCACAGGCACAAATGTGCAGGATAGACCGAAGTGATGTCACGGTCTTACAGAAAATCAGTGTTATTTCTTCATTGATTAATTATCAGCATAGAAGTGGAAGTACCGAAGGTAAAATCCATTGAAATGCACATTTGACTCTTCATTCACAGGTTGGGGTGTTCCGTTGTCCCCTTCCAAACTCCTATACCAATGAAAAAGACGGCATATCGTAAAATAAACCTATCTAAAATAAAATTTAAAAAAACAATTCGATATTATCGATCCTGGTTATAGTTCTCAATATAAGTAGTATACACTTCCAGTCATTTTCATTTCATATCTTAGGAGCTTTTTTATTTAAACCTCACGGGACTCGTTACATACGCGGCTATTTTGTAAAAATATGAAGCGATTAAAGTAAATTTACTGCGAACGTTGAGTAGTAAAACATTTGCTTGTAACCTTTTGTCGATGTTAAGTTCAGCTTTTATGCTTATTTTTACCCTCGCTTCTTGTTTCCAATGTATTATATTTAAATAAGTATGTATACACAATTATAGTATATTATCTATCATATTTTGTTATATTATAGTAAATGCGCGGACTGGACAAGCACCAATAATGTGCACTGTCTGTCATTTTTGTTATAGCATAATAATATGTTGGAATAAAATGTTCTTGATGTGATAATTATTTCACATAGTTATCCAATTACATATTCACCTTGTGACAGTTAAATTTGACATACATTACAGGTAGTACAGCCACGTTTATTTCAGAACGAATGGGCTGGCTCCACTTGGACGGTACTACCCTTGCACAGAAGTTCAACGTAAAATGACAACGTTTGGGCTTGACTGGAGGTCCAATAATGCAGAAGTATCACTAGGTCGCCATGGTGGAGGCCGCCATGGTGTGGGCCGCTATAGTGGGAGTCACCATGCTGCATTGTTGCATTCTCTGCACGAGCAATTGCGAATACAATTTTGTTTATTCCATCTATCAGGCAGCGTAGAGTCATATTTGTAGGGTCATATATAAAAAAATGTAGCTGGTTGATATCATCACTTATCTCGAAGACTATTATTGATATCTCTTGGAAACCTACTTGATCAAATAAGTTGCAAACATTTCTAATAACAACAGAAACTAGAACCCGTTTACACAAAACTTTTAATAAAATGTGTATAGCCTGTCTCACTCGACTATTGTCACGAATTTATCGACATCTCATACATTAAAATCAGATCAGTTGTTTAAGCGCAAACGGTGTAAAATACAAACAAACATTGACTCTCAAATTTATAACCTTCCTTTTGGGAAAAAAAACTTTAAACTTTTGTCGTATGCGATTGATTATACATGTATAACAAAAATAAACACGCATGAACGTTATATTTAAAATAAGAGAAACTGTCGAATAACCAAATAACAATTTTAACATAAATAAATGTGTTTATTATATCCAATTGCTTCAATGACCGCCTCATGACCGCCTATGATATATATTTATTTGTAAATTAAAGTATATAATAGTTATATATAATATCAAAATGTACATAATATTTATATCAGCTGCCTAGTATCTATCATGCATGCTCTGCTTAGTTTGATACTTAGATGTCTTTGTGTGTTCGATGTCCGAAAATATTTAAGAAGTCCGAAATATTAATTCCCTTTTGTTAGTACTTAAATATTAGTAGTTGTGTTTTTTACAATCTTTGTTTTCAAACATATGTACATGTATCTCAATCCAACTAATGACAATAACATCTATTTATAAGCATCGATATATACCAGTCCTAGACCAATATACTTTATTTGATGGAGATTTAGGGATCGAAGTAATAACGTTTTGATTATATGAACTTGCGAATCATATTGAGCAAGATTTTGATCAGCCGAAAATATAAACCACATACCATTTGCCAACTCATCTCGTTGGTCTTACAAATGTAATAAGATTACTTGCAAATATCTAAAATATCTTTATCAGAGCTCTTTATGAAAACACAAATCATCCAAATTGTCCAACAACGGCTGTCATCCGGAGATTACAATTTATAATTGGCCAAGTTTTTGGTCTGGGTAAGGATCAGGGGCTAATTGGCTTGCTCTGATGACGGGCCTCAAATGGGAGTCATGATTCAAGAATTACACTTACAAACTCTCTCTACGATAACGCCGCTGAATGTAAAGTTTAGAAGTTTTTGCATGGTACAAGTATAAGGCTTTCAGAACTTTGACACTTATTGATGAACCTTCTTGATTCAACGATTAAGTGCTACAACTTTGCTAATTTTTGTTTGTTTAAAAAATATTCTAAATTGTAATTATTATTATTATTATATCTATAAAAATAAACTTAGGTAAATTTTTAACAACACCTTGGTATATGTAAGACCATACCAGTCTAAATAAATTCAGAAAACTGTAAGGTTGTAACTTGTTCCAGAGATTAGATCACAGTATGATTTGAGACATTTGAAAAGTAGCATGGATCTCGAAAGACAATAAGAGATACGCGATGTTGGAGTATATCGTTTAATACTTATTGTTGGTTTTTATTGTCAAGATCCAAGAGCCTTATGGCAGACTCGCGACAGTAATATAATATGTTCCTCTAAACACATCATTCACTTTTCCTAACGATTAATCGAGGATGCTATATAACATTGTCAGTATTTTTAAATATTATTTTAAATATTAATATCATTCATGCAATATTTATATATTACTAGTTACGATAACAGCTTTTTTATCATAAGTAACCCATCGCAGTCCAATAGAAAAATAAGCGAAAAAATGTTTTACTGTTTTTCTCTTCATAAAACCTGACGAAAATGTATAAAAAACCAAATTGGTTCAGTGTTTCTCGAGTCTTGCGCTTAGCAACACATTTGGTGATTCATTTTTAATTATATGGATTATGTCTATTATTTTTTTTAATTGCTTACTGTAGAGCTATATTTTACTATATAATACCATATGGAATATGAAACAGAATTGGTTTGTGAAGAAGGAAAATTATAGAAATCCCTTTTGTAAAATTCTATTTTATTCAATGAAATAATTTTGAATTTTGATAGCAATCATGACACTTAATATTTACAATACGAAGCTATTTGATTATAACTACGAGATCTTGACGTCACACAACACTTGCAAAAATATTTTACATAACAAAATGGTCATTTAATTTTAGGAACAGGTATGTGTAATACTGATGACTACAGAATAACTTTTGTAAGGGTCATTAAGTCTTTATACCGTTTATTAATATGAGGAAAAAATACATTTTGGTATTTAGATTTAAATGCTTAGACTTAAAAATATTTATTAAAGAAATTATCAAGTCCATTATTTTGTTCTATACTATTTTAGAATGTCAGTTCACTCTTTTTTCACTTCAACTCTCTTAACAGTTCCTGTACTCGTTTCAGTATCATTAGATGAACCAGAAGTAGAATGTTCTAATTTTACGGTATCACCCCTTTTACTCTTTGCATGTCTATTCAAAATAGAAGGCGTTCTCATACTTTTTCTCTGTTTTACTTTAACAGCCTTTTCTAGTGGTTTGTTGATGCTTTCAGTACGGTGCTGAAGTTTATTTAAACTAAGATTCGGCTTAATTTGCGCTGTTTTTTCTAAATCACTTACATCCGGTAACAGCAAGTTGCTAATACACACATAGTCTCTTTCATCTTTTATCTTGGAAGGAATATTCCCATGATTAATCTTAACAGGCACAATTTCCAATTTTTTTTCAAAAATTGTTTCAGGGCCTTTGGAATCAAGCATATTGGTTGGTGATTCGATGCCTCCAACTAATTCTTTGATTAGTTTATTTTCAAAATCTTCAAAAGTTTCATCATTTTCGTGGCCGTCGTCGTCATCAGAGTAAAATGAAGAAAATGATGTTAATGATCCTTGCCTTGAATGAAAATCATCTGGTAAGCGTACCCTTGGAGCATTTATCGGTATTTCAATCTGACTAGGAGATGGAGTTATAACTATTTTAGGATCTTGTGAGGATGGAATGTCACTTGAAGCAATTATTACCCGTGGAACTCTTTCTTTTGGTATCGTGATAGTTGAGTCTGTTTTGATAAATTTATTTCTATTGTATAATACATTTTGATGTATATCATGGTAGGATGACAGGTCGTCTATATTTTCATAATCATTTTGTATAATATCTTCATTGATTTTTTTAACTTTTGAAACATCAAAAGAAGATAAAGGCTTGGTACTTTTATAAGCAAGACGTCTTTCCAATGTTGTCGTTCTTGGTGGTGGCTGTGGTGGAACACGAGGGCGATCACTTTGACTGTCTATAGAATAGCCACGAAAGGTTTGTAATGAGTTAGGCTGGAGTGACAATCTTTTTTGTATTTTGGGCAAGTCAGGTAATACTTTTGGGAAATTTCTATTCTTCATATGCTGCAATGCCTGTTCAGCAGTCATGGGGTTGTTTGAGTTTTCCTCCCTTGATGTCACGTTAATATCATTTCGAAACGTAACTGGTGGTAAAATATCCGCAATATTTCCATATTCCAATTTTTCCATTAATTTTTCATAGTTAACATCTGTTACAGGATCTGATGAGGAATGCTTATGACAAATTATTAATGGTTTTTCTTCGACTGATAGAGTAATAATATTTGTAAATGTTTCATCTTCTTTTTTGTTTTTAATAATGTCCTTAGAATCATTTCGTGTCAGTTTATGTACGATATTTGAATTGGAATGTATTTCTGTGCCGGAATCGCATGATTTTAGGATTTCAATTGGATCTTGGTTGAGTATGGAATTAGTGCGGGCAGCGGGCGTAGCATCAATAGCTACAGAAACCTTTTTGGATTTAAGACTTTCTGTTTCTTTACTTTTTACAGATTCAATGGATTTACTTTTTTTTTTCTTATCATTAGGAGATCGCTTAGTAGTGCTACTTATAGATGAATGTGAACCGAGAGCCGACGTAGAAGTAGTTTTTTCTGAAGTTTTAGTTTTACTATATGTTTTAGATGTCAAGCTTTTTGAGTTTATGCTATCGTTCATTTTCGACTCGTCTTCTTTTCTCTTTAATTCTGAAAGTAATTCTTCAGATCTTGTGAAGGGTTTGGCTACTGTGATACTTTTTTCGTTCAAATCAGAATTTGATTTTCTCAGAATGCCGGGGGAACATCGATGCATGACTTCATTTGCAATCCAGTCTCTTACCTTGGTATGAGCATCTAGTGTACTGGTAGATAAATGTCTCCTCAATTGAAATCTTTCTCTAAAACCCCCAGAATCATCTGATTTTGGAGTTTTACGGATTTCAAACTTCTTTTTTTGTTTTTTAGAATCGCTTTTCCCTTTATTGAAGCTCATAGACTTAATCATACTGCAACTATTTTTTAAAGTTCGTAAAGCGCTTTTATCATCTTTAGAACTTTTTTGACCTATCACATCTACTTCGCCGATTTCCGCACGAGGCTGTCGAGAAATATCAAGTGTTTGCTCTCGAAGTCTAAGTTTACGTTTTTTGAAATATAAAATGGAGCAGATTCCAAAATTTACCGCTAAAAAGAGTATGCCTAGTGAAACTATTAACGTAATTGTAGCACTCGACGTTTTGACTGGTATGTTAAGTTTTGGTTTCAGTGTGGTAGTCTCTACTGTGGCTTTTTCATTTAACCCTGATGGTGCAGAATGCGGCTTATCAATCGACATGATTTCTTTATACATATAATTTGTATCCGGTCTATATATAGGCTGTGAATAAGGTCGCAATCTTCCGTATATAGATGATGAATAATGTGGCGTTTCTGCTACACGCGGTGCCGATATTCTGTGTGTGTCATCTGCAAAAATATATTAATCTTTTCAGTGTTAAAACCAGGATCTCTTATCAGGTTCAAAATAATAATTTATAATGTTATTACGATATTCATATGAAATAGTGAACACGAGTAAGTTAAAGGTACCAAATTAACTCTGGCAGTATTTATATTCACAATAAAACATGTACCTGTTGGATTATAAGTGTTCCTGTGGACTGCTTTGGCTGACTTCGGCCGCTGTGTGGTATGTACTTTATGCGTGTATTCATATAATGGATCTACTATGAATTCACTCATCATTTTTGGCAAATTATCTCCCCAAAATTTTGTGAAATTTGACCTATATGCTGCTTCTTGTCCCGGTGGAAGATCTATAATAATAAAATGTACACAACCGTTTCGGTGAATTTCTTTACAGGTGACAAATTATTATTCATTATTAAGAATCTACATGTAAGTGTAAACACTTATATGGGATAATCGTCAAAGTCAATATATTGAGCTGCTCGCGAAACATTATATGTATAAATTTTTCCATTATACATTTTGTGCATTTATTTTTTTATGATATGGGAGGCAAACGAGCAGACGTATCGCCTGATGGTAAGCGATTACCGCCGCCCATGGACACCGCAACACCAGAGAAGTCACAAGTTCATTGCCGGCCTTTTAAGAAGGAGTACGCCCATTATCATATCATTTATATAAATTCAACGCATATACCATAAATTCCTGCAAAAACACAATAAAATTTTAGGTAAACCAATTATTATAAAAAATGTATTGGGAATATTTTTTGTACAAGTCTTTAGTATACACGAACACGTTCGGCATTGTACTTATGTTGGTGATATGATAATGAAGTCACAAAATAGATATCTGGAACTTTACGATACTTCATTTGCTTGATCTATAGACGAGGACACATATACATATACATTTTAAATGAAACAGCAAGCTAAGTATGTATGAATTCAATATATCTTTTGCATTCGTTCTTATTTTTTAAAGATGAGTAATGTGAATATCGATATTTAAATAAAGGAGAAACTAACGTTTATATAAGAGTATGTTTAGTAATAATACATAAGAGTACATAAGGTATCTTACCGAATCTTAAGTATGTTTTGTGTTTAGAATCATATTCCGGCCAATAAAGATTGTAAAAACCCCATTGTCTTTTATCTAGGTTGAAGAATTTCACAGCTGATTGTATATTTGGAGACCTGTTAGAAAAGCAAAAAGTATTATATTCATATATATTTATGCAAAAAAAAGTAGTTTTTATTGAGATGATGATATTTCAATAACTAACTGTCCTCAAAGTACGAATTTCTTTTTCCTCATCTGTTAGTTAAACTACCTAATCTAATATATCATTTGAAAATATATTCGATGACAAGAATACTAAAAAATGCATAAGTCACACTTCGAATGAATGTTTTGTGCTTAAATACACTAAGTTATTACAAGAATACAATTTTGAAAAAAAAATACTCAACTCATTTATATAGTGTAGCATATACAACCGTGGCAAACTGAGCCCGAAATTGTAGCAATAGCTGAAATCCTAACACCATGTGACACAGCGTAACGAAATAGGTTCAGATAACAAGATTACGCTATATTTTTACTAGAACGCTGCCTTGTTTATATAAATGTTTTGTTACCGTTTGCTCTATTGCCGTGTTTATTTTTGGTAAACTTATATACGTTCAGAATAAAAACGGTAAGAGTTTTAGCAAACAAGGGAAAATTAGAAACTTGATATTTATTTTAATGTGTACATAATATTTAAGTATACATATTATCATCATTAACAACATCATCATCTACAGCCTTTAAGAATTCATTGCTGGGCATAGGCCTCTTCTTAGAAAGGAAGTATATCATGCTTGCTGTTTTGTTACTGTAGTACTATCAGTTCAGCTGTGTTTACTGTATCACAATAAGTTCAAACTCATACGTGGAAAATAAGAGTATGATGAAAAAATACTACACTTGTTGGCGCTTAATTGGGTACTGTCGATCTTGTGTCTATTTATGGGGTTTGAGGCTCTTGTACAATGTATGCATATAAAAATGTATTTGTCCCCCTCAGGTGTATAATATCTAGCGAGCAGGATGACATGAATACCTATATTTTAACAAGTAGAAGAAGGTAGGTAGAAAAGCCAAGCTGATTTCAGCACGGTTGGGCTGGCCCGACCGGGGCGGAGCTACCCTCGCAGAGAAGATCAACGTAAAATGACAGACGTAATGCTGTCATGTTTCATCGGTGAGTGCGAGACCGTAGGCCCAATGATGCATAAGCTTTACTATGCCGCCATGGTGTGGGTTACCATGCTGCGTTATTGCAATGTCTGCATTTGCAATGAGTTTGGTGACCACCATTTTTAGCTTCTACTTATGCTTGCCATCAGGCCATAAATACAAAAAAAACATAAAGAGCTGCAAGTCTCAGTCGGTTACCCGTCTTCGCCTTATTTCCAATACTGCTTGCTACTGAATGAATACTCCTCAAATTTTTCCTTAAAACTTTTCGAAGATCCTACAAATCGCAATGAATATGACTTAAAGTTATTACTTGTCTAGGTTAAAGCTGTTTTCCTCTTGGACTGAGTTCAAGCAGAAGTCAAAGTTTTGTTGTAAATCATATCTTTTAGGTCCGCATCCAATTTTGATGCATTACAACTTCAGATACAATATACCCAATAGAAATTTGTTTGACCTTACCCATTTTTGACAAAGTTGGTCCACATTTTCATAACAACTTCACTGAGAAGTTTTTCTTGTTGTGTATAGTCGACACTAAAATGTGTGTTTGTAAGACCAAGCGGAACTCCGAAAACATATGGTAATTCTTCCCCTTGGACACTTTTATTCAGCTGAAATGTAATAACATTATAATAACGATGCAACCATATCATATTTTTTTTGTTTATGTAACCTTTATATTTTTCATTATTAAAAAACGTATTTATTTTAAACAAATTTATGCATTTACAGCAACTAAAACAATACAATAAAAAACTTTATTTTGAGTTTATGATAACATAGCACGGCTCGAAAATTTATGAACAAAGCGACTTCAAAGCATTTAAAAGACAATGTAAACACAGCTCAAAGTACATCCAAAGCGGTAAATTTAAAATCCATTACAGTCACCATCATCATTACTTTCGACACTTGTTCCGATGGGCTGGAAACTAAAAAAAAGCGGTGGTACCTCAATAGTTTTTTACATTCCATTGTTCAAACTATAGAACAAAAGGTATTCACGATACGTTTTACTGGTCTAGTGTTTCCAACTGAATTGCGAAAGTCGATTTGACATCAGAATATACATTTCGTTCGTGAAATCTTTCCATTTGCTTAAAATGCACATTCTATTTGTATGTATTTTGCTCAGGAAAATTTGTTTGAAAATTCGTAACTTCGTCCTGCAGTAGGATAGTTTTGAAACGATTTTGATGTCAAAGACGATTTGATTAAATCTGTACAAAGTGCCTGTCGTAGATACGAAAAATTAAGTGGCCTATGTTTAGTATAAAAGACTCAAAATTTACAACGACTTATTTGACTTCTTTTAACTTTAATCGAAATAAAGCTGTACCAGCATACTACGTACAATAAATAACAAGCATGGTTAATAAACATTCAAAAATATATGTATCAGTGTTCATTCGGTTCTTTATGAGATTTCAATCATTAAAATTAAAATATTTTTCATTTTATTGATTGAGATAATAAAAAAGAAATGAGACCGATGAGCAGGAAGTAAGGCATAAGAGGTCAATCAAATACTTACGGCAGCATAATCAGAACTGACGGAGTTGTGTCCAAACACATAGAAGTAGGATTGGCTGTTGGCTTTCGATTGATAGTCAGCAAAACGTACAACTGGAGATAATGATCGAGCATCACTGAACATATTAAGTATGACGTCACGATTGGTTTCCACATTCCATCTTTGGGGATCTAGTTTTGAGGGAGCATATCTAGAAAAATAAGCTCAATTACAAAAATATTCATTAGCTTTAATGATGTAGGTTTTCGTGCTATTCAAGTTTCCTTATTTCGTACTAGATTCTACGGCATTAAGTTAATAAATTCTAGTGCATTCTTTGTTGCCTTTAAATTAATATCAACGTTAAACATTCAAGCTGCCTAGAAGATCACTTAGGATAGTAAATTTCAATTGGAAAAGTAGAAAACCTTTGCACAAACTGAAATTACAGTTTGTCATTTGCTTGCAACTCAGCATTTAGCGTATTCACTTTTGAAATTGCTTGTTAGCGTGTAACAGAACATAATGTCCTGAAGGTATACTACTAAACAGAAAAAAACTTTAGAGAAAATTTTTCAGGTCCAATTTCTTGCTTTACTATGATTTTACAACATTTTTCATTTCTTTCTTTCCCAGGAATTTCTTTGTTTCCAATAAATTTCTTTGCAGGGTTATTTCTTATACAGTTTGATATTTGTTGTAGTATGTAATACTCTACGCGATGTAGAATCCTTGCTGCTGTGCCAATTACAACGTTTCAGTTTGCTACCAGCATTCTGGGTAGACTACAGGTCTAGTTTTAAATGAATAAACAAATATCGAAAGTAAAAATTTTAGGTTTTAGTGGTTTTTTTATTCAATTGAATGGTATATTTAAAAGAGTATTCAAAGCACTATTATTATGTTTTATGTGATACCAGTTATTGTCAAAAAGTTATGTTTAAAACCTGCTTACTCTTTCAACACCGCCTTTAGCGCTTCATTCTCAGCACCTTCAAATATAATCTTAGCGTATTTTTTTATGAAGTCATCCCGTTGATTCTCTAATACTCCATGTTCCAATTCTATTACTCCAAAATCGTGGTACCGATCCAATTCTGTTACCCCACTTAACAGTTGGTACCTAAAAAAAATAAGTGACAGAACTTTTTAGCATTCTTTTAAATACGATACGAAAAATAAGGACTGTATTTGATTGTATTAATAAAATCATTTTTTTTTCAAACAAAGTTCTTTCAAAATGACAATCCCAGACGCACAAAAGAATATAGTCAAACTGAACAGATTATACTTGTTATTGAAGTTACAGTAAAAAATAAAATAAATAAATTTGAAGACTAGATTTTTTTTCGTAAAATACAAATTACAGGTATGCAACCCTTGCCTTCTCAATGATTTCTTTTGTTTTGTTAACTCCAGCACTATGAATACATCCTGTGTTACGAGGGACCTTTAAAACATACATGAAATGGACACAAAATGCACCTTGCCTTAGAACAACTTGTGGATCACAGTGTTGTCCCATGTGGGATTTTAACCCACTACACTTGGTGAAGTTTAAACAACTAGACCATACGTGCAATGAATCCATAAATAAATAATCTAAAAAAAACGCTTATACTCCACAATCCTACTTTGTATTTATTTATATATTCCCCTTTTGAATTTTAAAGACCTGAGGATGGTCATAAGAATCCTGACTGGGCATTGTTCCGTAAACAAGTGCCTATTTACTATAGGTGCAACAGACAGCCCTCCGTGCAGGGGCAGAAGAAACGCCACAGCACGTTCTCACAGAATGTAGAGGTGTGGTGGATCAATAGGTGGACATCCTCCGATAAACACGACTACCGGAAACATATAGTGACCTGAAGAGGTTGCTGAGTTTCTGGGATGGTCAAGGATGGTTGAAGTTGGAAGATGACGAACCCATGTACAGCGGCCCAATCAAGTGGCAAAGTGTGGCAATAGCTCAGTAACACAAAACAAACAAAAAAATCCCAAGGTTAGGTACTTTGGGGTTATGTTGTTTGCCAACAACAATAGTAATGCGTGTGAAACCAAATTGCCTATGATTATTAAAATGTGAGTGTAATGTGCTTCTGCCTACCTCCTTGAAAATACAGGGGTAATAATATATGATGTAATTTAAAATTTGGTAATTCACTATTGACGAGATCGTGGAAACTATGGGCCACCTGTGGTCCAGACTGGTACGAGATAGAGCCACTTGGCAATGTATGGAGGAGGATTATACCGCAAAAGTGGTCCTTACATCTAACACTAAGATATTAATTAATACAGTGACCACAAAAAAATATACAAGATAAAGCATAATGTTAAGATATATATAAACAACAAATGTAGTAAAGAAATTTAAGTAAATAAACAAATTCATAGAAGCAAGTGGATCACCACTTGCTTCTAGTGAATTTATGCTATCAAGCTAATGTATGTTTTGAATATAATGGAAAACTTTGAACTAGTTAAAAAGCATTGTTATCTTTCAATGGTTTCACATTTTGGCAAAATGGCATGGGCTACAAATAAAGTAGTATTTATAGAGATTAGACAAGCCAATGCATACATATATTTATTGAAACAGAATTTGTTTTTACTTATTTTACGTTTATAATACAACCGTTGCCAAACTAGCTTCTCAGTAAATATAACGAAGTAACTTATATATTGCAGATTACATGGAACTATGAGAGTCATAACGAGCGACAGACAAACAATGACTAACAAAACTATAGCCATCAATATCTGCCGAATATAATGGAGAGATAAATTCCTCTGAACCTCGCCTCTTAGCTGTACAGTAACAAATAGACTCTACGAATATTTCATAGAAGCTTCGAGTGTGTAAAAGGTTTGGTTGAGCAATATTTTTATTATAGTTCTTTATAGAAGGAATTTTTTTGACAGTAGGCCTTCAGAAAAAATTATAATAATTCTCAAGATTAATATCTTAAAATTTACATTTATTTTCTTATAACTTTGTAAATTCATACCATAAAAGAGAAAGTAACCGATTGATTAAATTGAACGCTTAAAATTTGCTGACAATATTATAATAAAAAAATTGCATTGCTTCAAAATGTACAAAAAGTGCTTGATTTATTTTGTGATTTAGGTAAATAAACAGTTTAAGATTTCATTTAAAAAGTACGAAATGCGGTATTTCAAACTAGCAAAATAAAATTAAATCTAAATTTGTTACACAATTAAAATACCATGAATGCATGACAGATATGAATATCGAGATTCACCACTTTAAATGCCTCCCTTCCCCCTAGCCTTTTTTAAAAAGAATACAGGCATCAGTAGATGTTTAACATGTAATAAGTATTATATGTATGTAGAATAAAATAGAATAAACTTTATTGTACACCAGTTAAAACAGTTTACATTCAGGAGCATAACATATAAGCGACCATGTACAAATGGCGGTAATACAATTTAAATACGAACATCTTGATATACATCGTCTCTTTTATCTACACTGTATCAATCTGTCTCCTCGTTGATTTATTTTTTTCAATTATTAAAAAAAAACGCCTTGGATGAAAAACTGCCGAATTGTTAAATCATTACAAGTATTGTTATCAGAATATATTATATGTTACACACGTGAAGTCAAAATATATTTAAGAATACCCACATATTATATTACATCAAATACTTTTAAATACTCTTGTACATCGTTGTTATCATAATTATCATCCAAGATTTTATATCATCTTTCAAAGCTATACGAAATACGATTTTCCTTTTCCTAAAATAATTTGTATCTAAATTCAATTTATCAAAAGGATTACTGATCAAACTGTACTTAAAATTGCCAGATCAATTACCTTCTGGAATCTCCGGTCAGGAGATAATACATAATTGATTTTTATTTATTATCCCTGGCTGGGGATCAAAGAAGGCTGTAACAATTAATGATAAAGGATTTGGTAACTTTTGCTGATAAAATTTACAATAAGTTTATATTATCTGAATTTGATTTAATTTTGCCATCGCCATCGTCAGTTATGGTAGATTTTGATCATATGGTAGAATTTAGTCATAAATAAATAAGTATTAATGAACATGTAATAAATAAGCTGGCAAATTTATCAATAGGGATGCATTAATACAATTACAAATAAAAATACACTGTGGGAGAGCCACGCTTCGGCTTGACCGGAGTGATACCACGGCCTCACAGAAAACCAGTGTGAAACAGCGCTTGCGCTGTGTTTTACCGAGTGAGTGAGGAAACCGGACCTACATGATATTGATCTATGGTAAAAAAGTATATACAATAAAAGATCAAGTTAAACTAGTGATAAAATAATACAAGAAATTTAAAACTAGCAACGATTTACATAGTTATTCATTCTTGATGTTTTAAAAATACATAAGCAATCAATCGAAATGATCATTTTCATACAACTGTAACTAAAACTGATTATTTTAGAAAATTATTGCGCTTTAACTTTATTCTTATTGATATTTATCTCTGCTCATAAGAACTAGCACAATTTACTTAATTAATGTTGTTATTTATTCCAAATATCTTAAAAATATACTTGCTGAGACATACTCACTTGCTTAAAAGATTAGGATACGATTCCATAGTCTTGGCTGGTTCATTAGGTATGAATGATCCGGCGACCACCGGTCCCAATGGTGTCTCGAATTCTCTCGCTAAAATCTGCACCTTTTTTATCTCCGATAATCTGTTAACAATAATTTATAGTAGTATATCTGGTAAAAACCAATTAATTTTTTATCAAAATAGTTGAACTATAGATTTAAAATAGTTGGACGTACAAACTGAAATTTTTACTGTCAAATCCTGAGTTCAGATGTTTTGTATTTTGAATAAAATAAGAGAATGTTCCTAAAATATTTTTTTATGTCTAAAACTGATAGTTTTTCTAGTAAATTTAACTTTAATACCGAGAAATCGTCTTTGAATATCTTTATTTACCTGAAGTATTTTTATTCAAGTTTCAAATGAAAGCGAGTAATCAATAAGATTATAATCCTAGAGAATGTTTTCACCGGATAAACAATGTTGAATTCTGAGAAACCAGTAATGGAAACACGTCACGAATTCTAAAGGTAAAGTATATTACATGAAACCTTTTGTTAGCTTCAAAGCAGCCCTGAAAATACTTTCATTATTTCATTATTAAAGATAGAACAAAGGTCATAAAATTTCAAATAAATTTGTATAGCTTCGAGTTCACCACAGCAGGTATTCACTACTACTGTTTGAAAGTGAGCAATCGGGAGCGTTGCTTTAATATTTTAAGTTTATAGATCAACAGCCATTGTCGTTCTTTCAATTGCTGGTCAATTTTCTAACTGGGATCATCATAATTTTTAACAATTGAAAACCCATGAAAGGATAAAGTAAAAAAGTGAAGAAAATTAATGAAAAGAGGCAGCTCTAGTTGAAATACTGAAAGTCTCGAATAAAGAGCTACTGAAAGTAGTAGAGTAGCTAAGTATGTAGTCGCATGTTTTATGATTGGAGAGAATTGCTGGAATGGTGCATCAATCATCTTCTTTATTGTATTGGAACCAAAGAATACATTCAATGATAAGTAATAATTTTATTTTATTTTTATTTTAAAACTTCATGCACACATGTACAACGGCGGGCTTAATGCCCAAGGCATTCTCTACCAGCCAACCTTTGGATGGTGTAGAAATTTTGTGGGGTAGATGCATTGTGATGGGGAAAAAAATGTATATTCGTGAAGTTACAATATGTACATAAAAATATAATAATCATACATACTTGCCACTCAAGAGACACAAAAGTGTATGACGACAAGGAGGGGTGGGATTTCAATAATCGCTCAGTAAAAAGCTTCAAATTTGTTTGCTTCAATGTGAGGCCGTTTCAACTCGGTCGAACCGACTCATGTGCCCTCAAGAATAGTTCACACAGTAATTCAAAATTACAGTAGATCATTCCAAATTAAATTACTATTACTTTTTATAGGTGGCATATCTAAATCAGCCTGGGGGTCTCTTTGTTTTCCCAAATATATCTGTATGTTTATTCACTTTTAAGGTAGCTATAAACGTTTAAGTCATTTGAAGCGAGTTCTAGTGTAGAAGTTTAACGGTTTATTTTATTGTAGCTTCAGGTGGGTGCTAAAATTCCGTTGATAACATTTTCTTTGAGAACGCTTTTGCAATATTCTTTAATTAAATTTAAATCTATTTTTATTCTAGAAACGTCATTACTATATTCGAGTATTCTAATGTTCTTCTTTCTAAGGGGAGGTCTACGTTCAGGAGTAGATTATTGATGGCTGTTTATAGCTTATAGATAGCTTGCAACAAAAGAAAACTAAAAAGAAAAAATTAAGATAAATAAATAAACATGATCATAGTAACAACTGGTTTCTCACGTTTGGATATAAGATTTTTTGCAGATTTTTAAGAATAAGTTGCATTAACACTTCGTCGCCTTTTAAGTTCTCTCTCCCGAAAATTATAAATTTATACTTACGGTTTTTTCTGCAAACATGCCATCATATTCTTGGAATTTGGATTGCAACCTAGACTTTGTGCTACTTGCAATGTGTAAGGTGTTGGATCTTTTGTCATCGCCCAATCGGAGAGCGCTGAGCCTGACATAAGTATTGCTCGATGAAATAGACCTGAAAAACGTATTGTATAAAATTAATAATTATAATAAAGGATGAGACAAGGACGAGCCTGTTAATTTAAAGGTGTAAAAATGCACTCAGAACTGATATTTTATGACTAGAGATGGACTCAGTCTCTATTTTGGAAAGAAAACGCCCGGATTAGGAATATATCACATATCAAGAGAGATTTTACAAATATATTAGAAGCGGACACAAATAAAACCTTGAATCAGAACAACAATTTATGAATCACAGAAAGTATTGTCCAATATGGGGTTTGACCTGGTTTGAGCCCACAACACTCAGCGCAATAGAGTACGGCGTAGCTCAATCACTGCATCAGTCTACGTCTCGTAGCTCGACTGCTAATGATGTTTTGTAGCTTAGCTTTGTAATGTAGCTTAATGAAATGATGTCATAAAGTTAAAAAATGTTTGGTGAATGGGATAAGCGAAGAAACGAAGATTTTTTTTTTTTTATGTATGTCTCAGACTCTACTCTGTCTGATGGAAAGCATAAGCAGAATCCAAGAATGGTGATCATCATATTCATCGGGAATGCAGACAATACGACTAAGCAGCATCGTGACCCACACCATGGCGGCCTAGAGATGCTTCTGTATCATTGGGCCTCCGGTCTCGCAGTTACCAATGAAACACGAAAGCACGAACGCTGTTATTTTACCTTGATATTCTGTGATAGGGCAGTACCGCCCCGGTCGAGCCTGTTTGTGCTGAAATGATCGTGGCTCTACTACCTTAATCTACATGTAAAGTATAACTTTATTTATATGATACCACGTTACGATAGATAGGAGCCCAGTATCAATAAAAAATGTAGCAAATAGAGAAAAATTGGTATTACTTCTGATAGATTTAGACAAAATGGAATGAGTCAGCTAGTTATAATTGTAAATCATATATACCATTAGATATTGGTGACAGCATTAAGAAATTAATGCAGGCCGCTCCAGTCCCATGCCCCATCAGGGTTACTGATGTTGGATCCCCATTCATATCCTCAATATTATCTTTGATCCACTGCAGCGCTGCCAGTTGATCTAGAAGTCCATTATTACCGTAAACGTGTTCTGTGAGACTTGGCTTCATAAAACCTGTAATATAAAATACTATAACACGAGGATAGGTCACTTACAAAAAATGGATGATATAAGACTCACAAAATTAAATTATAGAACAAATGTGGGTAGAAGTATCGGAAAAGGTTACCCACGTTCAACATTTATCGACTACATTGATAATATTCTAAAAGTGCCTTGTGAAAAGGACCAAGAACTGACAAGCATGCATGCAGTGATTAATGAATATGGTCAAAATCAAATTATTTCGAGAAAACCTTATTAGGCACCTTCGGAATATCACACATTCGTCACATTAATGATTAAGCTCAGTTCTAAAATGTTATTCCTATGGAGAAGAACCGGCAAGAAACTCCAAACAAAAGAGGTGTCAGAACCGCAGTAAATGGAGATCTGTGCTCTCTAACTCCCACTCTATAAAAATAAGGGTGATCATGTAAATTTAAAATGAGGCTTTTATAGATGCCTACATCTATCTTCACTCAAGATGTATGCACAGATAGAAAATTTTAGCATAGTGAGTGGCACTGAAAGTTTGTACTTAAAAAAATGTTGTGAAAGCTTTAAAGCACCAATATTGAGCGCATTTTACTATTTCGGTACCGCCAAGTTTGTCTATTTTCAATTTAACAGACTTGTTTTATATTTTACTTCAAATAAACACAGAATAGTGCTCAGATTAGTATAGTATTAGTGTAGTTATAAAACGAAGATATATATAATGCGTATGCACTGTAATCTTAGGTGTTGCAAGTTTCTTTAAGTGCGCCGCTTATCTTACTTTACGCTAAGACCCATAGAAGCGATACAGTGGCCATAAACATAAGTATATTGCGTGGAGCGGCTAGTGTTTTAATTAACCGAGTTCAATAAAAGAGCTCTCAATTTAATAATGTCGGCTTATATTTGGCACCTTAGAACTGCGTCACTGACATCATCAATAACATGAATATACCGGTCACTGAATGAGTTACATATTAAAAACTCACCCAATATCCCAAGCCTGAAGTTCACAGTGATCACCATGACATTCCCATAAGATGCCAGCATTCTTCCATCATACGGATTGCCAGAACTCCATTCAAAGGAGTCTCCATGAATAAAGACGAGTACAGGAAATTTTCGCGTTTTCTGTTCTGGAATCAATTTAAAACATGTTAGACAGTAAATAGGAGTAATTTAAGAATTTTATATTTATCCGTGGCTATAGAGTAGCCACAGTGTCTTTGTCGTGGGAGAGCCACGCTTAGGCAAGAATGGGCTGGCTCGAACGAGTTGATACCACGGCCTCACAGAAAACCGTTGTAAAACAGCGCTTGCGCTATGTTTCACCGAGTGAGTGAGGATACCAGAGACCCATACTCCAGCTCCTTCCCACATTCCCCTCCCTATGCCCCAAAGGCCGGTAATGCATATGTGTAACCTCTGGCGTTGCAGCGGTAATCGCTTCCCATCAGCCGTTTACTTAATTGCCCGTTTACTAAAAAAAACCCGAAACAGAAACTCTGTCATGTTTGAGGGGGATCTTCACACATACGCGATTTAGATTCGCATACAAAACAATCACCTTTCGCTACGAACACACAATAGTTTAAACAAAATATTATCGTCTTCACTCATGTATGACAGTAACATTCTGTCCTCCCAGTGTAATATGTAGGCCCCTTTGGGCTTATAGTTTGACAGAGAGGAGTATACTTAGACATACGCTGGCGACATATGACTACTCAATACTATTTAATACTCAATACATTTAATTTTTTATTTAATACTCAATACATATTGCTCTATGTTCATAGCTCTTCTTGAAAATAGAGACAAAACAAATTTAGATTAGAAAATATTAATATATTTGACTGCCTCTGTGGCGTAGTGGTAGCGAATGCGACTGCTGGTCTCGGGTTCGATTTCTGAATCGGACCAAATGTTTGTATAATCTGCAAATATTTGTTTCGGAGTTTGGGTGTTTTCTATGTATAATATGTATGTATTTAAAAAAAAAAGTATATAAGTATTAATATCAGTTATCTAGTACCCATAGTACAAGCTCTGCTTAGTTTGGGACTAGATGGCGTTGTGTGTTAAAATTTCTGAACATATTTATTTATTATTATTATTATTATTATTTAATAATCAAATAAATTTGAAATAACAATCTTCAAATATTAATATATAGCATACCTAATGCTATACATTAATATTTGTATTATAAAATAGTTACCAGGTAATTTCTACTTCTAGGCAGGAAAGTGCGGCCAAAACTCTGGTCAAGTGAACTTTAATACAAATTTGAGAATTTCTGTCACGTTAAACGTTGTTATTTAATAGAAATTCAATTTATTTTAAGACAATTTGACAAATCCAAGACTTTTTTGATATATTATATGAATACGTAAGGGAAAATCTTTGTACTCTTATTTACGAAGATCATGCGAACAGAGGAGTATGAAATACTGCACAGCAAAATCTTGTATTGAGGAGGAATACAGAAAGATAAAAAATAATAATAATTTAATGATTTATTTACTTGACTTTACAAACATTTTAATCAAGTTTATACACTATGTCGATGACAAGCATTGCATCACTAAAATGTACAAGTGACTTCCTTGTTGGTCTAGCGGTTGAAGTCTGCGACTGTCGATAAAGGGGTCTCGGGTTCAAATCCCGAGTCGGGAGAAAAGTGTTGTTGAGCAGCTCGGAGTTTCGAAGTTGGGGTCTGAACCCCGTGCCTCGAAGAGTACGTACTGCTGTGTTTGTGTGTGTGTTAAATAGTGAAAAAAATACAAATACTGTCGAATTTCGACCACTGAACGACCGTCGAGCTAAGTACTGCGTATGAAATATGAGATATAGAAGTAAGTTTGCAAAATTACATCAAAAACTTCAGTAAAGTAAGTCTTCATTTACATTTCAGAAATTCAATCTTCTGCTAGAGCATTAAGGTCTATATTCGATTGAAATAAATTTGATAAGACAAATCTAATCGTTGGAAAGGTCAGATTTACCTTTTCCACAAATCTATGGCTATCATTATATTTTGTTGTAACTAATGTTTCAAGGAAAGTTTAAGGTATTTCTAAAATGTTGTTTATTGGAAAAGGTAGGTAAAGTAGGTAAAAGCTAAAAAGGGTCTACATATCATAAATAACAACTTGTTTCTTGAGTCATACATTCACAAATTATTTATTACTTGGTGCCATACGCCATACTTTTTTCGCAAATAATTTGTAAACTTTCGGAAAAATATGTTTAAGTATTTATACTGTCTGATTTTCCTACGAGTAGTGTATAGTAACGTACTTCGAAAATATAACGCTCACGATTTTGTTGTAATTTTCTTCTATATAATCCTTGTCCTGACAATAACAAACACAAACAAGTAAAATCATTTAAAAATAAAAAGCCCGTCTACGTCAACATCTGTCAAGTTTACAAATTAAAGTTTTTTTTTAAATAAAATATGTAAGTTATATCTATGTTTTTTTTGTTTTAAGACTACTTTTGGCGCCGTATATTATTATATTGTTTTTTTTTTTAAATTAAATGAACCCAATATCACTCTCACGACTTAGACAAATCTATTACCACCTCTCACATAAAAATTCGACAAGCCGTTTAGCCTCTAGGGCGTGCCAAAGAAATATACATACATACACACACACTAAAAATATAACCCTCCTTCTTTCGCAGTCTTATAAAAAAAGTATTATCCAAGTGGAGTCCATCGGATGTTATGTACGTACATACATTTCAGTGACTCATTTTTATTAATATAGAATACGAAATTATGGGTTGGCAGCTTAAATTCATATGGGACTTTTTTCCCGTGGGCATTACACGTGTATACCTTAATAATTAACTTTTAAATAAAAGGTTTCGAAGAATTGAGAGCTCTCTTCTTTTTTGAAGTCAGTTGAAATGAATCATCGATCTTAATGCGACTACTTGAAGAAGAACTGCAATCTCTTATTCTAAACTATGTTAGTTTTCCACTCACAGAAATGATATATTTTCTTTAAAATCACAGAACAATATATATTGGTGAATTACTTAAGACTCCAAAAATGCAGTTTAGTTTAGTATCTCCTCATTTTTGTAGATTTAAACATTTTACTACTTTGATTCTGTGATCCTTAGTCGTGTGACTATAAAAAAATGATAAAAAAACGTTACCAACTGGACCAAAGTCCGACCGCACGGGAAGCAGCACACCATCTTGAATTCAAATTAAAAAGAAGTACCTATCAAAATCGGTTCACTCACTCGAAAGTTCTAAGGTGACAAACATAAAAAAATACCGTCGAGTTGAGAACCTCATTTTTTGAAGTGGTTTAACAAGTTAATAGAGTCGTAATGTTATTGAAAATCATCGAAAATATGGCTAAAAGTAACTGCTATATAGCTCACTTATTTAATTTAAGTAGTAACTTCATTTTAGCTAAATTACTAAATATATGTGACTGGCAGAGCCATCTCGTAGCAATCCTTTGAACTACGTACATTACTGAAGTGCTGTATAATGAACGCATAAACTGAACTAGTTTCGACAAGACTCACATAGTACTTTTGCACGCAGTAATGTAACTATTACTCAAAAGATGGCACTATTATGAAAATTATTATGATAAGATAATTTTGGAACTGAGGGGTTGACATTAGATTTTTAATATGAAATTTTCTATAAATTTACGTAGACACGACATTATATGTTTTAATATATGATTTTAATAAATTAACGTTTGAGTATAAGACAAGTACATTCTTCCTCATAGTCATAGGATTAGCTGAATATAAAATAGTATTGTTACCTAGCACGCAAATATGATTAATAGTCATGAACCTTAGCAGACTAAAGAAAGAAAAATTTGAAATAATTATTTGTGACTAAGAAAATTAAAAGTTTGTAAAATACTAGTGAAACCGATAATTTAATAGAAAATCGGCGTTGACATAGGTACCTCCCTAAAAATATGGTACATAGTTATTGGTAACTAACTGACCCAGCGAACTTCGTACGGCCATATTTACATATCTGTCTCAGCTTCCCACAAATAGTATACAGTCGCGGACAAAAAAATGACTTTTCCTGTTAAGTTTAATTTTGCTTGTTAACAAACCTTTTCCTAACAATAAAAAATACATACAAATGGATTAGTTAGCTTGGTGCAGCCGATCGGAAGTTTTGCGTACGTACATTATTATTAATATTTTATTTATATAGACAGATAGATAGATTAAAATAGTGATCAGTTCGTGGTGAAACATTTTATTTGTTGGTAAGTGTCGTCCACGGACACTACTCAAGAATCACGGGTGCGTTGCTAACATGGTAGGAGTATTATCTTCTACTAAAGTTTTTAATATTGTTAAAATGTATAATAATCTATTATTTTACATCTTTTAAATCTGTCGAACAAAAGATTCATTGTGGATAAAACTAGAAACTTGAATTTTCGGCAACCAAGCAGGCATTGTGTAAACACAG
Organism: Hyphantria cunea; assembly: GCA_003709505.1. Lineage (NCBI taxonomy): Eukaryota > Metazoa > Arthropoda > Insecta > Lepidoptera > Erebidae > Hyphantria > Hyphantria cunea. Next base: position 952,632 of record PKRV01000249.1, read on the forward strand.
TATATTTAAAATTTCATTCAATTTGAAGCAGTAGTTTAAGAATTATAACTAGTCAAAGTTTCTCAATTTCGTCTCTCATTGACTTATAGACCGATCATCAAAACTCTAAAGCACTAGAAAAAGTATAGAAGAATAGAATACAAAAAGTATTTAGTGTATAAATCAAAATAAGAAAAACCAAAATATTTAACAATATTGGTCCAGTTTCTAGATACACCAACTGCATAAATAAGTTTATAATCCCATAAAATTATATAATATGATTTATATATATACAGATAATATGATTACAGAATTATATTTGAAGTGCATGAATGCACCTGTATATGCGTAATATTATAATGCAATAAGAGGTAAATAATAGTGTTATAAAATATTCGAAGGAATAAAAAAGCAAGAATGGACCATGTCTTAGGAAGTTGTTCTGAAATTCCCCAAAGTATTAACCTGTGCAATGCTAAACTTTTAAGCGGTTCGCGAAATATTTTGGTAGTAGTCACAGAGAAATAAGTTTTTTCGTCTTAAAATGTAATTATATTTTATGATATGCATGCACATCATTGTAATCGCTATGAAATTTGCCATGTAATTAACTACGTAATTTATCAAGAAATACTTACATATAGGAGAAATCATGTGATATATTTGTATGTCGTGATTGTTTCACACATTGATGTCAATATTTCCATTCATAATATAAAATATATAACTTCTACACATACTCTAGCACCCATAAACTATTACACATGTATATAAGCACTTAAAACATAACTCATTAGCTTTCAAAACACAAAACTATCACAATAAAACAAATATTTACATGTAACGATAAAAAATCCCGCCAACTCGGCGGACCTGTTCGCGTGACGTAATTAATTGTAATTATTGCTATTGGTCGATATTGATTTATGAGCGGTTATAAGTACAGTCGAGTCGAAATGGACAAAACGTAAATATGAATGTGAAATTATTATTTACATTTTTTTCAAAAAAAGAAACCAAACTCACGATATTATTATTTTGCTATTCCTTATTGTATTTTTGGTTAAAGAGAATCATTTATTACGAGGTAATTATGCAATAATATCCATTGCTGATATTTTTTTCGTGAAATAATGATTACAAAAGTGTGTTATAAGACTAGTGTATATTATCATTATAGTATGTAAAACTGCTTTGTAAAATAGATAAGCTACCTAAGATAAGTACACCTTATTGAATGTTAATTCGGTGTGTTACATTTTCAAATCTAAACAGCTCAATAGGTTTCATTTAATTTTGGAGTTTTAATTATTATATCACAGTAATATAGCTCAAATGAATTAATTACTTGTGTTTTTTTTTCAAAATTATATCAGGGTATGTAATTAATCGTTAAATACTTTCTGTTTATGTTTTATACTAAAAAATTCATCAAAAGTAAAATTACTTTTATCCCGACCGTACTGTGATTTTTTTTTCCAATCTTATCTGATGTTTATACTTTAAATAGACCATGAAACGAACTACACCCAAACACATGATGACATAAATCATTATGCGACGACATTTGTCGCGTGGCTTTGAACACTTGAAACTCATGTTTTTTGTTTTGGAATGCTTGGGGGGTCTTACTTATAAGATTCAGATACAATATAAAACATAAACTGTTCATAAATGAGGTTTAAGTTTCAAAATATATGTACTATTGTCTTTTTTCTGATATGTTTGTAAATAGATATAACCGTATGCGTTTTCAGAGGTAGGGAAGGGGAAAGGACAATGTGTTTTTCATTACATAACACACTGGCGATGTTCTGAGTAATAGTTAGTTCAAACTAATATTGTGTTTGTGAAAGTGGTTACATCACATAAATTACTGAACCGATATTCATGAATTTCAGTACAAGATAAATGGGATCTCGGTTAAGGATATTGGGTACTTAACCGTAATGTTGTGGTTGTTCTATGAACATGTATATATGGTGCCATTCTCGAAGTTGTTGAGAAAGATGTGTAATTTGGGCAGACTTTGCAGTTAGGTAGAAAAAAAGTAGCTGGGTTGAGCAGGGTTTGGAAAGCTTCGTCAGGTCTTCTCATCGTCGATTCTACTACGCCTAAAGACGAAAGTCTTCAATCAGTGCGTCCTACCCGTCATGACAGACGGAGCCGAAACGTGGACACGGTGGTTCACACGTTCAAAGCCACTCAGCGTGATATGGAGATGGCCATGCATTAGAAATGAGGTGATACGGCGAGAGAGAACCAAGTTTATCGACATGGCAAACAGGGTTAGTAAGTGGGCTGGCCATATTAGCAGCAGAACTTATAACCGTTGGGGTAAACGAGTTCTTAAAAAAGGATGTAAAAGATGTCCACAGACCAGGTGGGGTGATGATCTGCGCAAGACAGCTGGCATGAGCTGGATGCGAGAAACCATGGATCGAACTAAGTGGCGTGCAATTGGAGAATACGCTATTATATTAAAATGTAACAAACTAAAATAAAGTATACCTAATGTGTCAAACTAAAATAGGTAACAGAAAACGAAACTATATGTGTCATAAATCACTTGCAGATTCTTACTACCCATTTGTAGTTTGTGTCGATCTTTAGGTAATTCACAAACGTTTTAATCAGAGATATTGAAAGTGAATATATCACTCCGATTATAACTTGTCGTGGTCTTCTCGCTTTGTGGATTATCAGTAATAATTCTTACAGATTTAAGAAAAATAACAAGTAAGAAAATCCGGTACTTATTTATACGTAAAACCTAGAATGTAATGAGGGCTTTCAACAACTCGCTCTAATACGTGTGCGTACACTATTGTTTTACGCGAGCATTTCCTTCTTTTGCCTACCTAATTTTAATTATGTTTTTACTATCAAATGTCAATAATAGCCGAAAATAATGTATGTTAGCGGTAGTTACGTGTCCTGTGACCGTGATCAAAGCAAATTGGTAGAATTTGAAACAATTCTAAAATTTGTTACTTGCAAAAATATCGAAACGTTTTGGAATTGATTTCCGTTAGCTAGTAATACGAAATTTGCAAAAAAAAACACACAGCCACAAAAAAACGTATAAAAATACCCTGCACAGATGGCAAAATAATATTTTACAAGCGAATAGGAAATACAACTCCCTCACTATTTTTGATTAATGTTTTTGAGACGTTTTCTTCATACGTTTCACACGTATTTATACAACACAAACAATTCACACAAGGAACACCCACACTCAAGGAAACAATCTGTAGATCATCAACAAAACCATTATTAATGAGAGTGTTAATTTTTTTTTTTAAAGACAATTTTTTTTAAATCCCCGCATTAGGAATATACATTCCTGTGTCGCGGGGATTTTTACAAACATACAGGAAACGGACACAAAGTACACCCAGACTTAGAACAACAATTTATAAATCACACAAAGTGTCCCATGTAGGATTTGAACCCACAACACTTGGCGCAGTAGGAAGTGGCGTGGCGACCACTGAAACCACTAGGCCAACCGTGTAGTCGCAACCATTCATTAGTATGAGGTTAGTTTCAGTTCCAGAGTCTTTTGGCCGTAGGCAATTATAGCAAGAATTTTTAATCTAACATTCCTCTCATATTATTATAATTGATCAATAACATTTATTATTCATTTCTGTAAGCCGTGTAATTTTGAACAAAAGTTATGATTTTGCATTAATGAACCCGAGATCTCTTGAGGGGCATACGTTAACTGCCTCGTTGGTCTAGTGGGTTTCGAAAATCCTAGGTTGTGTAAGATTAGTGGTGTTTCAAGCTCTGCCTCGGAGATTACTTTGTACCTGCAGTCCCAGATGTCATAAAGATCTATAGGAATCATTATTGAGAAGCCAGTCTGCTCCTTTGAACCCCGTTCATCATCAGGGTTGCGGATGAAGTAATACCTATTGAATTACTGGTCGACTGCACGTTGAAGAAATTATCATTTTGTATTAATCACTAATACGACAAGTATGAAAATTGTAAAAGTTTTAAATTAATTCCAGCGAACAGTTTCATTATTAATATTTATTATTATAATTAAAATAAAATTGGGCTGAAGAGTCACAAGCTATTTACGATTACGAAGCTGTTATACCTTCTGCAAAGCTCACTAAACACTAATGTTCGCACTTGTTAATTAAGAGTAACAAATTAATGAGCGCATGAAACAAACGTTTTCTCAAATCCCGTGCAGAATTGTATATACCTATCCTAGTCTGACATATTTGAGTGGAGAGGGACGGTGATATTTTTACGAACGTTGCGTAAATCACCGGGCCCTTTTGTTGAAACCAAAGCGAGATTTTCTTTGACGAGTCAGCATTACGCCTTCAGGGTTTTGGTTTTAATGACTTAAGTATTCTAAGGTAAATTAGGATTGAAGTACTTTCACTAGTTATATACGCACTTTTGATTCAGCGAAATGTTTAAGTGCTGTAAAATTATGTGCACTTATAGTGTAAAAAAACAATATTTTATTCACTTCAAGAAATGTAAATGTCTGTTATTTCTTAATGTACGTGATCGCCTTATTAAATAATCAGAACAATGCTTTCCGATTTGAAAGTAGAAATTTACGTGACTTGACGTCTAAGTTATTTAAAAAAATTGATTATGTTTGAATTTTAATCTGATTTCCATTTTATTATTCGATGTTGATCTAGTATTTTTAAGTTCAAAAGCGAATGTAGTTCTTCGAAAAATCCTGTCCAAGGTTGAACCACGTATTTAAAAATAATCATTAATTAAAAAGTGATACATATATTATGTATGTATTTTAAAATAAACTTGTATTGTTGAAGTAATCAAATTTATCTGAATGTGTAACGGACATTCTATGAGCTTAAATGCGGGTTTAGAGCCCATTACTTTTACAAATCTTGACACGTTTAACGTTTTCAATATCACTTTGTTATCTGTCTGCCTATATGTCTGGCTATAAAGTTCCTTGTTTGGGATTCTATTAAGAAAATTAGTCGATAATAAAACTGATACGAAATATATATGTCTGCGATCATGTCAAAATGTAAAATAATGTATAAAAGAAACGATGCCGACAATGGAAGAACTGCTTACAAGGAAACTTTTATTGATTATAAATTTAATATTTAACTTTTCTGTATTATGTTTTTTTTTTAATTAAGAGTAACTTATTGCTGCTCAAGAATTAAAGTATCTTTATTTTAAATTTTTTTGTAATCGGTGCAGCCGATAAAACGTAACTTTCGATTTTATAATATTGAGTATAGATACCTTATAATATAGACATACCAATAACGATAGATTGGTATGATGGTTATAAGATATGTAAGTATGAATGGTTTAATCACTTATTTACATAAGTAAGTTACATATCTTATGCTTATTTTAGAGGTATACTGTGTCGTAAAACATTATGCGGTATGCAAATGTTATATAAACATAAATATCAGACAGTTTAATTAAATTGAAACACTTAAATTATCGTATTAATATATATATTTTATTTTCATACATAAATATATGTAAAACATCATCATGGTCATCATTATATTTTCCACCCTGATGTATTTTAAAGAATCTAGACGCACGTTACCATGTCAAGCCATATTTTTTTTTTTTACGTTTGTGAACCCTCTCGGGCCTTTACCCCACCGGGGCTTGCGGTGGGGCGGTGTGTCGGAATCGAACCGACTAAAACCACACAGGGTGCCACTCTGCGCCTGAGACGGGAGAGATCCGGGAACCGCTCTCTTACGACATCCGGACCCCTCCCAGCGCCTGCCCTCACAGAAGCGGGCTCCGTCGCCTGATGGTAAGCTCTTAATTTTGGGAACGTATGGCACACGCACACGGGGGGGAAAACCCGTCTCGCCCATCCGCGGCCACACTCAGGGCGGCATGAGGCGCTGGTAGGCGCGGCTCCGCCGCCCGGTTCGCCGGCGGCGGATCGGGTCCGAGTGGAGATCGTCCGCCCGGGCCTTCTCCGCCACCTCCTTCTGCGAGATGACTTCCTCGCAGAAGGTCGCGACCGCGGTAAAACTGCTCTCGCCGCCGGCCATGGAGCGTATGACGGCCGGCAGCGAGAGATCTCCTCCGGTGACTGCAGTGAGGGCCCGACGCTGAGGCGCACAAGCGGGGCATACCGCCAGCGTGTGCTAGGCCGAGTCCTCACTGCAGTCGCAGTGGTGGCAGGCGGGACAAAATACCCTCCACGCGAGCGAGTGCAGGTACTTCCTGAAGCAACCGTGCCCGGAAAGCACCTGCGTCAATCGGAAGGAAAGGGTCCCGTGCTGCCACCCTGCCCACTCGAGGATGTCCGGCTGGAGGGCCTCCACGGTGGCGAAGCCAGCACGTGGAGCCTCCAGCCGCGAAGACCAATGAGCCATTGTGGCTCGACGGACGACGAACTCTTCCTCCAAATCCCACGGGGGTGTTCCGGCCAAGGCGCACGCCACCTCGGTCGACACCGTGCGGTACCCGCGTATGGCTCTGACTGCCAATACCCTCTGAGGGCGCCAGAGGCGCGCCTTATTCTGGGCGGTCAGAGCCGACACCCACACCGGTGCGCCGTACAGCGCCATCGGCCGGACAACCCCTGTGAAGAGGCTTCTCGTTGCGACACTGGCTCCACCCAGGTTGGGCAAAAGTCACCAAAAGGCACGCTGCCTCCTGGAAGTTCGCCCCCCGGGCTGTGACCAACGTGTCATCGGCGTAACAGATTACGCCCAGCCCGGGGGGACCGTGTCTAGCCAAGTTCAAGCTAACAGAACTGGCAAGTAGCACCGTGTTTAATATTACACGCACCTACTTGTGACACCCTCATTACGGAAAAACTATTTTAAATTGCCATATCAAATTTGGCTCGTAAGTTAAGACTTGCAAGATATATATGTCTTCTGAATTTCGTAAACACACCTTAAACTGCTATATATGATATTAACGTCCAAAAATCGTTATTTTTTCNACGAGTAGATTATGTTTAAGTTGTTCTTAAATAATTTATGTTCATATAAATAAATTTCGGGACTGACCATATAACTAGGTATCCATTTAGATATCACTAATTTTGTCGTTGAAGTAAATAACAAAGGGATATATCGTATTGAACTTGGCTTTCATTTCACATTTATGTTTTTGATGGGATTGCTATTCATTAAAGAATTCAACACTAAAGCTTAGGTAGCTCCTGACCTTTCCTCAAACTTATTATTTTATGTTTGAATGAAGATAGTTAATATTCAGGCGTGGGTGTATGTAAAATATCATGATTTTTACGTTTCAAGTAAAATTAGGATAATATTTTTTTATTATCCTCGTTTTATTTGTTACTTAACGTAAATACAATAAAATAAAAAATATGATTAAAATTAGGATGTCATACATAAATACTTTAGCTTTCTTAAAGAGTAGGCAAAAGGCACAATAACTATCCACCCACATTTTACTAAGATTTAGCAAATTAACCAACTGGTTAATTGAATACGGAACATAAATTTTGAGTCATCATATTATTTTGTGGAATACTTTCGGCAAAATAATATGAGGGGTCATATTATTATACATATGTTGATTTAGTTTTGAAGCGCTTAAAATATACCTTGACTCAATTTAACCAATAATCAATTCATCATTAACTTTTATTTTCATTTCCATTCTTGAAAATCATATTTTACGTATCAAATAAAAATACTTATTTATATTTTGACCCCATTTTGAATACTATGTAGCGAAAATATATTTATTTAACTGTATTCAACTACATAATTATTAAAAATATCAATAGGTATTATTTATTGAAATGAGTCCTCCAAAAAAGAGCACTCAGTGGAGGCTGCGAGTACGGTTTTAACTGGAATCATCACACAGTCAAGGAGTAGTAGATACGAAGGATTTTCTAAGCTGTCAACATAATATTATTTATAGAATTATCTATTCAAAACACGAACTCATTGTATTCAAACAAAATAGCATCTATTACAGCATAATCACAATACTATGAACCCACCCTACTAACCATACACTGTGCCATACTTCAGTATAGCGCATTGTTTTCTCATAATTTGAAGTGAAAAAAATCATAATTTTTTTATGGAATGGGAAAGCAAACGAGCAGACGTATCGCCTGTTGGTAAGCGTCTAATGCCGCCCATAGACACCCGGAACAGCAGAGACATCACAAGTGCATTATCGGCCTTTGTTGGACGAGGAAGAGAATGAGGAATGGGTTGGGGTATAGGCCTCCGGTATCCTCATTCACTCGATGAAAAAATATGTTTCACCGACCCGTGCCGAAGCGTGGCTCTCTCTCCATGCAATAGCAGCAAAAGTCTTTAAAAATCTGTGTAGCTTGTCCAAATTCAAGATCAATCAACAGAACTTTGCAAGACCTTAAAAAGTATATAAACCACTGCCAGCGTCCACTACCGCCTGCATTACTGTATAAATACAACCATAATCTTCGATAAAAAGTTTAAGAAACTCTATCCCGACTATTTAAAATCTTTTGCTAAAATTCAAATTGTGGTCATTGTTACAAATCTATTGACATCTAACTTACTTAAATTGGCTTACATGATTGCTAAAACTAGCGTACTTTTAGCTTCGCCATAGCCAGGTAATTTAGAGAAGTTAAAATCTCTACCACAATGTGCAAGCAAGCGTGTAAAACTACCAACACATCATATTTCAAAGCAGCGCTAAATCCGCAAACGCCGTGACACATTGGGCGCTAGATAATTACTTAATGTTTTTTGGACATTTAAAAATAACATTAAACAATGGTGTTGAACCCTTGCAGCCAACACGTCCATTCATTGTTCAACGTCCTTTGTTCTAAAATCTTTTGTTTGTAGGAAAATTACGTGAAAATTTCACTTGTGGCAATATGTAGAACAGTGAAGGTAGTTCAGTTGGAAATTGTTTTGAAACTGTGTTCGTGTGTTGTTTTTTGTCCTATAGGGATCGAATAGTGGTAAATAGCTGCCAACACTCGTGGCCATCTACAATTGAAGGAACACTAGTGCATTACCACCTGTTTGGTTTCCTCCCTAATTCCTAAGTTCTGGGGGAGTTGGGGACCTCACTCACATAGTGAAAAGTAATGAAAATTTGGCTACAATCCGTTATCTATGAGACCATAAGAAATCATATAAAATCCTTATATAAATCAAGAAATTTATAAACCCACTGAAAAGAAACGACTATTTACATTATTGGTGTTGGTTAGAGTAGGTATCATATCAAATCTGGGAGGGGTCCGGATGGCGTAAGAAAGCTCTTCCCGGATCTCTCCCGTCTCAGGCGCTGAGTGGCACACCGTGTGGTTTTAGTCGGTTCGATTCCGACACACCGCCCCGCCGCAAAACCCGGTGGGGTGAAGGCCCGAGGGGGTTTCCAAAAAAAAAGGTATCATATCGAAAGAAAATTGTAAATATTACATGAACTCTCTAAATTATATATCGAGATATAAGTTCAAGTACTTTAAAATGACACAGGGCATTATCTTTGTGTTTAAACAAAACAACTACACAGCTTAGAAATGCAAAATAAAGCCAGACTATAAGCAAATTTCTGTTTAAGTAACTTTAGCAGATGCAAGTTCGAAGTCAAAATCTTCAACACAAGCAGTTAGCTAAAGCACTTAAATCGCTCCTATATTGACTTAAGTAGTTACACCAATACATACTACAGCATGTAGATAGTACCTTACACTAATAAAGTCTAATAATAATAAAATCTAAATATACTTTGATAGAAACCGTTACCATTATTCATGGTTTTATCATGAATGACATACTCTCAAAGTAAGAAGGTTTAAGTAGCAATGCGCTGGTTACGTATATCGCAGAACTGACAACCACTGGAGTAAGCGTGTTCTGGAGTTCAGGCCGCGTCTTGGCAAACGTAGTTTGGAACGTCCTCTGGCCAGATGTCGGGAAAATCGCTTAAAAGGGCTGGCAGTGACTGGATGCATAAAGCAATAGACCGGTCTCTGTGGTGTTTCTTGAGAGAGGCCCACGGTCAGGAGTTATAATGATTTTAATGAATAATGACACACTTGGGTACCTATTTAAAAAGCCGTGAGAGAGTCAGGCTTTGGCATGAATGGGCCGTTTCGACCGGAATGATACCACGGTCTCACAGATAACAGGTGTAAAACAGCGCTGTGGTTCACCAAGTGAGTGAGGGTACCTTAGGTCCATACCCTGACCCTTCCCACCATCCTCCTCCTCATCCCCTTTACCACGGGTAACAACGCGGGGCTTAGTTAGTTATGAAATAAAGTAACTATAAGCCTGGCCTTTAAAATTCTAATAACATTTTATTTTTGTAATAAAAAGGTAAGAGGAAGTTAATAATATTTGATACGGAGAGCTTAATTTTCATTCATATTCTATTTGGGATCCAGTCTTATGAATAAGTACAAAACATTAAGAAACAAATAAGTAAATTGAACAATTTCCTTTGAAATATACTACTTATGTGTAAACGTACGAGAACTGGTATATTAGAACGAGAGTTTACAACAAAGCAAGAATGCAAACCGGACGTACTCAAGCCCCCACTCGCACTGAAAATGTTGTACAAAATTAAACTTCTTACATTTTACGTACAACTACGTTCGTTAGGTTAACGTCTGGAGTTGACGGCACTTTGATAATCTTTTACACAAAACCAAGCCTTATTCTCAACAGTCTAAAATGTATAATACCTTTACGTTTATTATTTTTAGTAATTCTACTTTTTCTATTGAAGATTTTATCGAGCTCCTTGTTACAAAGGTACGTAGATTGAGGGTGCTTATTGGTCTAGCTTTAAGTTTAACAAAGGAGTGATCAAGTGATTGTATAATCTATTAAAAGATGGATCAGATTTTTTATTTACAAATAAAAATTTCTAACGTGATTGGTGACGATCCGATTTGCAGAAAATTATCGAAAATTTGATAGAAACAACTTGATTTTCCCCAATAATCAAGTTGTAGTCGTATATTTTACCTTAGAAGAACCATGCTGTACAAAAAGACTGTTTAGATTGGGAGTGATACAAAGAATACCTACGCTAAGATATTCTTTCCGTGCGTTTTGAAGGGTGAAGGCGCATTTGTGGTTCTAAAGTAGACTTAGAGGTGTCCATGACTGCTGATGATCACTTGACATTAGTTTAGCCACCAATATGACTGTTTTCTTTTCCTTAAAATTAGTACACGTACTACAAAGAACGACGCAACTAGTATATATTAGTAGTACATGAAAGACAAAACAAGGTCTAATAAATTATAATTAATTATTAGATCTTTGTGAAAATAATTTAACAAGGTTATTAAGACAAAGGAAAATATGTAATTGGATCAGTAGCCTTGAAACAGAATATGTACAACTTATAAGCCCTTACCAAACGAGAGCCTGTATTAGGCTGTATTTAATATTCAGTAAATTTTCATAAATATTTATAGTGTGTATACAATATTGTTTACCAAATTCACGAAACTTCAAAAACTTGTAAGCGTTACACTGCCGATGAGGTATACAATCCAAAGTTCAACATCACCTTGTCTTAAGCCTTTATGTCAAACTATTTATTAGGCAGATGTATCGCCTGATGGTAAGCGATTACCGCCGCTCATGGACACCTTCAACACCAGAAGCGTCACAAGTGCGTTGTCGTCCTTTAGGGGTGGGAAGAGGGGCTGGGATATGGGCCTCCGGTATCCTCACTCACTCGGCGGAACACAGCGCAGGCGCTGTTTTACACTGGTTTTCTGTGAGGCCGTGGTATCACTCCGGTCGAGCCGACCCACGGTTAGAATGCTCTTATCTTATGTTGGTCTTCGGTGAGAGAGCACTACTGCCCTGGTCGAGTCGTTATTTTAAATGTAAACAGCTGGGCATGAAATAATTTAATCGTGAAGTTTGTATTTCCGTGTTTTAATGTCCGTCAGAATTAAATCTTCAGAAATGTAGCAGCCCTAGTAATAATAATAACAACAAGAGATAACTAAAGTAAAAGGCCCTTGGGTTTGGACAGACAACACACCTCCAAAAAATAATACGCCCTCTGTCTATCATTTAGTTACAGGGCTGTACCTTTTGAGCCGTAATCACGGGACGTCGAAATAATTTTACAAAAAATGTATTAGGATATTCGCTATTATAACACCTAAAGTATAAAGATATCTTTCACTATATGGAATGGTTTCATGTCCTTGAAGCTCAAAGAAATTTTGGTGATGAGACGAGGCGGTCATGCCCAAAGTTTGACATTTCGAAGTTTTATACATAATATTAGCTGTGTTATAAATGTCACCATGCCACTTTCTACCAATCTTTGCGCCAAGTGTTGTGGGCTCAAACCTCGTATGGGACCACACTTTGTTAGATCCATCCACGACTTGTGTTGCTATGAGTAGACTGGTGTTGGTTGTGTGCTTTACCCGTATGTTTTTAAAATCCCTTGCGACACGGGTCATATGTCTAACGGAGTCGTATTTAAAAAAAACTTAATGCTCCATAGGTCTTTGATAATGGTACTGAAGTATTCTTTTCTAAGGTTCTGTATCTCCAAAGGAGAAAAACGGAACCCACCGGAAATTATTTATAGGATCACTTTGTTGTCCGTCTGTCTGTCTGTCTCGACTCTTTTTCTTAGGAAGTCGTGGATGTCATGCTGAAATTCATATCAAATACTGAGGTCTATTGTCTTTTGAAGCTGTGAAAAAAAGGAACTTCTAAGCCAACGCAATCAAAAGATAAAGCCGTTTATAGTGCATATTTTAACATTATAACATTACACATGTTAACATAACAACGTAATCAAACGTAAAGAGTTCTTCCCGCAAACTCAGTTTCTTGAAATTTGGTACGAAGCGACACGGCACAGATAAAGAAAAAAATAGAAAAGTATAATTTTAAGCTACATCATATATCTATAGGTTTGTACGGAACGCTCGGTGCACGAGTCCAACCCGCCCTTGGCCGGTATTTGTATGTTACCGTCATTTACACTTTGGGCGATATACTAATTGTTTAATTTTATGGTGAGAAATTTGTTGAGAATCAGGTCTCTTTGCTATATTAATCTGTACCTTAATTGTTTTCATTCAAAACTATACGTAATCGACTCTACACGATAAGATTCGGTGATATTTTTTCTTCTACTTCTATTATCGGCGATGAACTTTTGAGAACTTTTATTTACAGAAAATTATTAACAGTATAAAATACCAGCTTAATCTGTAGTTTTAACTCGACAAATTCATTTGAAAGAATTTGTTCGAGGTAGGATTCAACTAAAAGGAATCCCCAACAAAAACCTAAGTTACAGAGAGCTGTGACATCACAAGAAACTTGCAAGATATTTCTTGCAAGATATTTCTTGATTATAATGCTTGCTGACAAATATGTCGATAAACACCAAGTTTAAGAAACAAATCAACGAATATCAAAGTAGCTCTGTGTGTCTATCTGCCTGACTGTTAATGCTTTCGGCTAACTTGCTACACCAATTTCAATGGAATTCGGTATGAAAATACTTTGATTCTTGAGGAAAGACATATGTTACTTTTTACCCTGAAAATCAACATATACGAGGGCGGAAGGAAAGAAAAAGCTTGGTATAGATAATTTTCGTATAACGCCACTGCTTACGATGAACTCCAGAACTATTGCTTTTCATGTTTTTTTTAAGTGAAAACTTCTTTAGATGCATTGAGCACTTTTTGAGTGAACAAAACTTATAGGAGTCGCATCATCATCACCTCAAGCTAATAGATCAAAGATGCAATTCACAAGTTACTGAGTTTCCATTACTATAGACAGTCCCCAAAGACTGCCCTGCATCTTTTGATGTGTGTTTTTATACATAGTTATTTATATTATATTTTTCTAGTATATGTTCTCTGTGATGAAACGTTCTCCAATTAATTTTATGGTGTAATTTTAACATATACGTCATGCCCTACCCCTACAATGCTACAATCCTGTTAACATCGCGTCAGCTGCGTTCTATTCCCGAACTATTTTAACACTTCCGTCCCCGTTGTGTCCAAATTCTTTAACTAAAAATAAACATTTGTAACTATTACATTTGAACGTAAGATATTTGAAACTGCCAAAGTTACGTTTCATATTAATATGTGGCTATTTCTATATGAAAGCACGCGTACTCAGCAAACGTTGTTTTGCCGTATATAAAAAAAGTCAAAAAATATTTAGGGTATGCAAAAAAAATGTTCACTGATTCTTACACCTGCCTACGCACAAAAAATTTCATTAAAATCAGTCCTGCCTCTTTGGACTAGTTTGGTAACAAAAACCGCAACACGAGAATTTTATATATTCGATTACCAGAAATAATGCAATTTTTAAGATTTATTTATTTATAAACTTAATTTATTTTTGCAAGGACAACTCGAATAACCTTTAGAATGTTTATTAATATTCAATAAATCAAACAAACAACTGCCTCGGTGGCGCAGTACGCGACTGATGTTCATGAGGTCTTGCGTTGCAATCATGGGTCGGATGAAATGTTTGTATGATCTGCAAATATTTGTTTGGAGTTTGAGTGTTTTCTATGTATAATATGTATGTATTTACGAAAAAAATGAATCTATGTATTGATTTTAGTTGTCTAGTACCCATAACACAAGCTCTGCTTAGTTTGGGACTATATGGCATTGTGTGTTGGATGTCCGAAATATTAATATTTATTTATTCAAAATTCAAAGCTAGCTCTATCTGTCACGCTTTTACCGCTAAACTGCTGCGCTACTACACCAATTTCGATGAATTTTGCCATGAGGATACTATCCCCGCTCACGGATCCGCGGCTTAAGACACCTGAGTTTAAAAATTGATTTTTAAAGATCGTTTATATTTAACCATCTTTAAAAATCTATTCAGTGATCACTACGAGTTCAATTAAAACAAATTGTTACATAGGTATTTTGTTATGTGTTATAATTTTTTAAAACTATTTCGATTATAGTTTTATTTTTTATAATAAATACTGCCGAAGCGTTCCCATTTCGTTGTGCGTTGACCCGCCCGCGTATCTTCGACTTGATTTACAAATACCATTAGTTTTTTTGTAGAATCATCATAAAAGATGGCCTGAAAGTGAAAGAATTTGCAGGATCGGATCAGTACTTCCGAAGGTTACCCCTACAGTCACACAAACAAAGTTTAAAACTTGACCTCTTTATAATATTGGTATAGATTTGAGAATTTATTTGAATGAATATATATGATTATCTATCCCTGATAAAACATTATGCGATTGTTTATCCTACGTAAAAATCTGACCAACGACCTCTGCCTTAGTAGTGATTTTAATTAATATTTAGATCTAATCAAAATTGGTCTAACCGTTCCGAAGATTATCCGAAACATACAGACATATTTATGAAAACTGCTTTTTTGATGCAAGAACCGAACATAAATTCATTTACATTTTGTGAAAAGTTAATTTGATAGTGCAAACAGACACTTCAATTTTATTTATTTGTATAGATATGGGCTCATCGATCAACAGAATCTAGAGCTTCAAGAGAGACTTCAAAGTGGCTAAATCTGTCGTATTGTTGCTTTATTCTCAATTCTTAGCAAATTAATGTCGACTACACAGATGGCGGAGTTTTTTAGTTGTCACTTCGCTGTTTCTTACTACAATGAATATTGTAATGTCGATTCTTACAGCGTACAATAGTTGTATTGATGATCCACAATCTGTTATTCTGAGTATGAACCTTCTTTGTGTACGTTGCACATATATTATATTCTAACTATATTTCTATATGGAAGAAGTCTTGAAAATAAGTGATCTGTTCTAAATGATTTAAAAAAATAATCCTGCAATTCTTACATGAAATATAGAAGTATAAATTGAAATGGAGTAGAATAGATAAGCAGAGTGAAGTTGACACAATCCCTTAAACGCGACACACGCGGGTTATAAAACCAGACAGTTATTTTTGAATCGAAAAGTGACGTCAACTTGGATGATTCACTACGTGACTCAATTATGGATTCTGAAGAATCAAGAAAATTCTATGATTAATTCAGTGCAGGAATGTCAGAGTACAATTATGGTTTATATGATAAATTTGAAAACCGAATACAAATTGAGTTCTAAATCTTAATTTCAGAGACTAAATATTGTTTGCATATTTTTTATGGGCCTAATAAAGTGATTATACTCTTCTTGGATGAAAGCTTGAGCAGAATCTAAGGGTAGTGGTCATCATACTCATTGCGGATACAGAAAATGCAACAATGCAGCTTGGTGATCCACACTATGGTGGCCTAGTAATGCATCATTGGACCTCCGGTCTTGCACCGACAAACGACGCACGGCAGCACAAATGCTGTCATTTTAAGTAACTCGCCCAGAGTACCGCCGTTCGAGCTAAAATCAGCGTGTCTCTACTATACGCCCTTAGTATAATAACACTTGAGATGTGTGTTATTTTGAATATGTTTTAATTTACGAGTATATGGTAGATTTCTTCACTAACTACAGATAAATTGAGTTACTTCCAAAGTGTTAAGTTGTAATTTTTTTTTACCAGGACACAGAAACCTTTATGAGCCGATTTATAAGGTGCAGAGGTGTTATATTGCTTCGATTGCTCTATTACGCTGATTCCTAAAGTTAAGCTGAAGTACTCACTAGTCTCGCCCTAAATAAATTGATTGATCGCCCTAATTCCATTTCTACGGTTAGCGAATGTCCAAACACTATTTCTGTAGATACAGCTAACATTAGCATGATTGACATATATTTACTCTTACGAATCTTAGTGATGGCGCCAACGTTATTTTAAACGGCGGGTATAACCTGTATTAGTTTTACGAGGAAATAGTTTTAAGATGTGAAGTTTCTTGTTCTGTATTTTTGTGTGTAATGTTTTTCACCTAATAGCTGAATGTTAAAAGTTTGTTAGTGTCGCATTTTATTTTAATATAGCTTTTTATATTAAAGTATTAGAAACGTCAGACGTCAAAAAGGAGGAGGTTATCAATTCGCCTGTATTTTTTCTATGTTTGTTACCTCAGAACTTTCTATTGGGTGAACTGATTTCGATGATTCTTTTTTTATTAAAAGTTGGTGCTTCCAGTGTGGTCCCATTTCAATTTGGTCCAGTTAGTGAAGTCAGTTTTTTGTTAAAATTTTTGATTATCAATCAACTATCTCCCCATTTAACTAGAAAAAGGTAATTAAAAATGCTCGGCATTTACTTTAAAAAAGTTTTGTTTTGACAACTAAAACTTATTAAAAATAAAAAGGGCCAAGTGTGTGTCGGATTTGCGCAGGAAGTGTTCCAAACCATCTATATCTATTTATCCATATATATCTATACATCTCAATAGTCTACCCGTTGCTGTTATTAACATCGAGCAAAATCGAGCAAATAAAATCATGTTTGTTGTGTGGGAGCCTCCTTAAACATTTAATATATTCTGTTTTTTAGTATTTGTTATTACAGCAGCATTAGAAATACACCATCTCTAAAAATTTGTCTAACTATCACGGTTCATGAGATATAGCCTGGTGAAAGACTGACTGACAGACAGGCGGTCAGCGAGGTTTGGGTACGGAAACTTAAACATACCTTCCATCAATGAAAAGAAAACAATCATGTTGAAAAAAAAACAGACAGACAGACTATCTTCTGTATGGCCGATAGGCGCTGAATGCGAGAAACCCAACATCCATTAGAGTGGCCTGCAGTGAGTTAGGCTTATGTTGAGCAGAGGACTACAATGGGTCCAGTCGTGGACTACAAAGGATGATGATGGTATAATTTTTGGTGACTTCTCGAAACATAAAAGATTCACTCTATTTTATTTTTATAACCGTGGGAGCGTCATGCTTCGGCCCGAAAGGGCCGGCTCGAACGGAGTGATACCACGGCCTCACAGAAAACCGGTGTGAAACAGCGCTTGCACTTTATTTCACCGAGTGAGTGAGGATACTGGAGGCCCATACCGTAACCCCTCCCCTATCTTCCTCCCTGTCAACTAAAGACCACACACTTGTGACGCCTCTGGTGTTGCGGGTGTCCATGGGTGGAAGTAATCGTTTACCATCAGGGATTCTGCTTGTTTGCCCCCTAAACCATGAAAGAAAAAAAAACTTTTCCTGTGAATGCATAAAATCGATTTTTGTTTGTCTCTATTTAAATACAACTCAGCTAGCTGACATATCGATATCAGAGGACTTCAGTGACACGGCAGATACTGCGCAGTCAACTGTAAAACGGGGACACAGCGCAGCGACGCGACGCGGGCTTTACTTTCATCTGTGTAATGTTTTATAGAAATTGAATAACAACACTGAAATGTGACTGTGAGGAATATGTCAATAGTTTGCAGTAGGGAAGGTTCAAAAAAATGTTGTAAATAATTGTGAATGATCAGAATGATGATGCAATATATTTGTCCCTGGCACTGGCAGATTTGATGATAAAAGGAGCAACTTTGGCTAGTTTTGGTTAAGACTAGCTGGGCCCCGCAGACAGTGCCCGCTTCACTACGGTTAGGCGCTGGGAGGGTTCCGGATGTGTTAATAACAGCAGTTCCCGGATCCCACCCTTCTAAGCCTATAAGTAGCACTCTGTGTGGTTTGAGTCAATCCAATTCTGACACACCACCCCGCCGTAAACCCGGTGGCCTGTGGGGGTTTCCAACAACTGTAACCCTCGTGTTACTCGCGGTTGTTAATGTAATGTAATGCTGGTGGCAACTACTACCTGTACTTACCTTTGTGAAAGAGTAATAAATAATTTTTTTTTATTAACTAGTTTAAGAAATAAAAGAAAACAAAAAATCAATGATATGAATTTTGTCAGAAATCATGTAGTCTTCGGAAATATTTATGAATGGGTTTGGTTGCCACCTAGTTATTAACTAAAATTTGATATTTCAGTACAGATATATTTTGACTGTTGTTTAGTTGGAGTCTTGCCAACTACCACCGTTATTAGTTTTGTTGACCCAATCACTACAAGTGGTGTGGGTTCAGTATGTGTATGTGTTCCATTTGCTGTATTTTCTATCAGTAAATTCAACGTTTTAAAAAGCGCTTTTCGAATAGATTTCTTACCAAGAAAAAAAAAGTAAAATTTATGTAACGTTGACTCCCAAGCCATTATTTATTACTTAGCAAGATATTGAAAACTCATTCGTTAAAATCAGTTCGGTGGTTTAGGCGCTACGGTGAACAAACAAACATATATAGACTGCAAAAATTATTACTCTTCCTTTTGACTTCGCTGTATTCGGGTAGAAAAAAAGAAAAGAAGAAGAAATAGTAAAGAGGAGCTTAAATATTTCTGCTATACTACATATGTAGTTAATGATATAAATATTTGTGATAATATTTTAGTCATTTATGTAACTTTTGTACTGTAACGGTTATTAAAACACGAATGTGGGTTTATTCAAAAGTGATAATAGTTTCACATGAGTTTTTTAAAACCTAATTTTGTACAGTTGCACACAAGACCTTGTCTACACCCATGATAAGAATCAATCAACACAGTAATATATTTTTGCAATACTAAAATCGAACAAAAATGGCGGCATGCGACATGAATTTGAATTACTTTTCAGTTCTTTTTTTAAAATACGTAGTAAAAAGCGCGTGCCTGACAATGTTCATTTTTACAAGCTGTCCCGATATTGGTCTGTAATCATGCAAGTTAAATTTGACCGACTTTCTGATTCCCGATTGAGCTATTAGCCTTTACTTCTGGAGACAGTGCAATTATATATAATCGGTATTAATAATAATACAAAATGTCTGCCGTAACAAAATGGCGGCTTAGATATTTCTGAACAAGCCACCATTTTTTCCACCAGTAATTTTTTTTATTAACAAGTTACAAACGCTTGTTTACAAAAAGAGTTGCATTTAAAATTTAGTACTAACAGTATTATAACACTCATTTTGCTGATATTATGGTTACTATGACACAGGTGTTTCAATTTTGGCAATAAGCTAGCTGTTTCAAAAACTTTTATAGAGGTTTTATAGTATGGGTGTAAATTATAATAATTAACGTTACGGCATCAAGTCCCAAGTAAAGCAGAAGTTGTATTATGGGTACTAGAGCGCTGACATTTTCATATTTTGTTACCATTATTTGTAAAGTTATTTATTCCTTCTCATTTCCTTATATTTTAAGCGACTGCAAAAAAGGAGGAGGTTCTCAATTCGACTATATTTTACATGTTTGTTACCACATAACTTTCGACTGGATGAACTGATTTTGACGATTTTTTTTATTTGAAAGTTGGTGCTTCCCTTTTGTACTTAAAGATTTTTGTTTTTAATTTTATTACAATGTTACTACAATAATGAATGTAAATATATGAATATGTTCGTTACCCAGTTATATAAGAATGGCTGATCAAATCTAAATGAAATTTGACAAAGAGATAATTTAAAATATAGATTAGAAAATAAGTTATATTTATTTTCTGTTTGATACGGAAAAGTAGTAATACGAGTAAATGTGAAGGAAAAAACCAAGAGGAGTGTATTATAATATATAGTACTTAAAAATGCTATTTTTTTTAAATTTAATATCTGTATCTTTACTCTCTTTTTTCACTTTATTTATATTTGAAAAATATAAATTACATGAACTACGATCGACTTACGATCTTTTGGCGACATACAGTACCTTACAACATATCTAGATTCATCTCACAGAATTTACCTCCAGCGAACATTTCTCCAGCATCTCAGTAACAAATGGAAGTAACTGGGGTATTTGACGTGCCTCTCATTTAGTACGATCAAAGGAATAGCTTGAATAATGACAGGCTATGTCAAATCGATACAACAGTTCGCTTTCCTGTACTGGTTGACGTTAGATGAATATCTTATGCGTAAATGCTGGTTGTTGATTGAGTTATAAAAGATTTAGACAAATTTAAGACAAATATATATCATGCAATGCTGTTTTAATATTTTTTGTGGAATTAGGGGCAAACCAGCAGCCGTGTCGCCTGATGGTAAGAAATTACCGCCGCCCATGAACACCCGCAATACCAGAGGCGTCACAAGTGCGTTGCCGGCCTTTGGTGCATAGGAGGGAGGATATGGGGGCGGGGTTGGGTATGAGCCTCACTCACTCGATGAAACACAGTGCAAGCACTGTTTCACAACGGTTTTCTGTGAGGCCGCGGTATCACTTGGTCGAGCCGGGGCATTCATGGCGAAGCGTGGCTCTTTTGGGAAAAAGGGAAAGTAGTCGACGGATCACCTTGTAGCAAATAAGTACCGCGCACCAAGAATACCATCAACCCTACAGTCATTAGTGCATTACCTTTATTTAAGTTTCTCTTTCCCGAAACAAGGGAAGGGATTAAAACTCCAGGAACCTGTTTCACTCGTATCTTATGCATACATTTATGAGAGGCGGTGTCTCCCCACCCGTGCTTCGGAGAGCACTTTAGGCCGTCGGTCCCGGTTGTCATGCACATCTATGGCAATCGTTATTGGGAAGTCAGTGCCCTCAAATATAATGACAACTAGTTCAACATTCGAATTCTGTTAACTCTCATGTTTGCAGAGGTCCGATGCCAGTCGCTCTGTGTAAAAACTAATATTCAAATAAAATCGGTTGAACTAGTCACCGATCCCATACGTGTGTCTGTCCTGTGGTATGTCGATGAGTGCGATGCAGGAGCATCACAAGGCCGCCATGGTGTGGGTCACCATGCTGCATTATTGCAATGTCTGCACTTGCAATGATTATGGTGACCACCACTCTTCGATTCTGCTTATTCCATTAGGCAGAGTAGTCATTTTGGAAGGCCCATACAAAAAAAAAACACGAAGAAAAGAAAATTGAAGCGAAAGAACCTTGAAGTATTTAAGCAGCGATTATATTTTTGACGGATATGATACGATTAAGTATACTTGAAAATTTTCGGCGCTCATTTCAGAGGCTAAATAGGCAATTCAACTTTTTGATGAGCGCGCCATCTATTAGACCCCATTTGCTCTACGGTGGGGGAAAAATTTCAGAGGTGCTTTTTATACATCTTACATCGACTTCATCTAGACAGTTTACATATTAATTTTGCAACACGCTATAATTGTACAAAACCTTTTGTTTTAAAAATTTTTGTTCAGATCTTTGATTACTGTAGTTATGACGATTTTGAAAGTTCATTTCTGTTATATATCGTCTCACATTGTTGCTCACAATGAACTCCGAAATAAACTGACCGATTTTCACGTGTTTCTGATTCCAAACCGAATTCGAATATGATTGAAAAGAGATGCAGACGAAGTTGAGTGGGTCAGCTAGTAGAAGAACATAAATGCATGTACGTTTATTTAAAAGTGTATACAGGAGAAAAGAACTGACATTTTATAGCATATCAGAGTCAGTTCTTTTTCGTTCTTTTTCATTTTCTTCACAAAAGTAGTAAAATAAGCGCTATAGGCAATTCTGGTATCTATCTCTCTCTGTATTTAAGGGACAGGCACAAGTCAGAAGAGTAATTCCTACTACTTTCTATTCACTGTGATATGTTTGATTTCCTGTTAAGCCACGACTTCCTCTCTTTTACTTGGTTTTGCCGCATTATATGTTCTCGTCTTTAGAATCATCTTTGGATTAGGCCTTCCTGAAATATTAAGTTAAACTTAAAATGGTAACAGAGGAGTACTCGGTACGACCTCTAAAGCTTCAAATAAAGAGCGTGCTACCTCAATAGCAGTTACCGCGCTCTCCTGAATTTAATGTTTATGGGCAGCAGTTATTTTATATCATGTGGCCTTTTTGCTTGTTTACCTCGTATGTAAAAAACTATTCTTAATAATTCGCTAGTTGTTTTTGTTGATTAAAAGAGTGTTGTTTGCAAGTCACGGAGTTTCGTCAGATTTTTCCTTCGAATTTTGAAGTAGGATAATAATGCTGGTTAGCGACCGGTTAGTTAAAATTATGTTAATGAAAATTGGTTAGCCAAAGCGTAAGTATGACCACCTTCATCAAATTATGACAACTGGTGAGCTGTTTACTACCTTTTTTTATATGATAAATACTTTAATGCAATTTATTGTGAATCTATTAATTACTTGCCACGGTGGCGCAATGGTAGCGTATGTGGCTGCCGTGCTTGATGTCTTGAGTTCGATTCCCGAGTCACAACAAATATTTGTATGATCTATTATAATTATGTAATAATAAACTATGTATATATTTACCAATAAAAGTGAATATTAAATATATTTATTTTATATCAGTTATCTAGTACGTATAACACAAGCTCTGCTTAGCTTTAGACTAGATGACGTTGTGTATTGATTGCGAAATATTTATTCATTATTTATTTTAAAAACACATAATATTTATTTTTCGTTTATATTACTAATAGAAATATATTATCATGATTTATCATCGTTGCAAACCGACGCACTTACACTACTCAATTGTATTAGAACAATATGGAGTGTTTGAAGTATTTAATAAAGATTCCCAGAAGCATACGAAACTATAAGCAAGTTATCAAACAGTTAAAGTCACTAAACTTATACTGGAATATGATATAATAGATATTTAACGCCTTATCATTTGCAGTGGGAGAGCCACGCTTCGACACGGATGGGCCTGCTCGACCGCAGTGATACCACAGCCTCACAGAAAACCGGTATGAACCAGCATTTACGCTGTGTTTCACCAAGTGAGTGAGGATACCGGAAGTATAAAGCTCAAACCCCCCCATCCCCCTCCATATTCTCCCAAGGCCGGCAACGCACTTGTAACGCCTCTGGTGTCGAGAGAAATAGACTGACACTAGAGTAAATCGAAGGTTTGAGCACTTTGTAACTTTTCCGCCATTCAAAAATGGAAGAGTCATCATTGGACACAAATGACAACTCAACCTGTCTGACCAGGTAATTCCATGGCCTCACAGAATTCCGATGGTAATTCATCGATGAGGGTGAAACGTAACAAACTTAGGAGAGAATGTACTTATATCTCTGGATTTGAAGATTAATGCCGTTAATAACACATTCAGGAAAATGCTCGTGTGCTTCAAATACAATATAAACTTGAGTGTTTGATTACCTTCGTTACCGATTGTTATAAATAAAAATAAGTTTTACAGCAGCATTTACAAAGTGTGTTTCAAGAAATTCTCCTGGTTATTTATGTGGCATAGGGTAATTTGATGTGACTGTGACTAATATGAGATAGGAATCTTAAAAATTTTACACATCTGCCAATTTATTTACCAATGTTATTATTTAAGGTTGAGAACAAAATAGCAAATATTCGACACGAGATAAATAAATATATACGTCGAAAAATTGTTCATAAGATGTTACCGTTAGTTATGACCTAAACTTTCTCGATCTAATTCCTTGTGACCAATTCCTAGATTTCCTCCAAAGTAACAATTTTAAATCATTCCAAATAATATGGAGCTTTCTTATGAAAGTTTTTATGTGTACACTAATGAAGTACTATACAGACTTATATGACGGAGATTTATTTAACTCTTTGGAAAACTTCGTAAAGACGCCAGACATAAATTGACTCTTAGTACAGTCAAATACGCCATAAATAAATGTAAAATATTGCAACTATCATTTCTGAAAAATTATTAACGGATCTGTGTCTACCAAATTTGGCTCTGCATTACAATTAGGTCATTGGTAAAAATGCTTACGGTATTATTCTACCATTAGAATAAACATGCAAGACTTAAAAATAAGAAATTATAATGCATTATTTTCAGTTATGTATTCCAGTTGTGCTATTCGAACTAAATTATTTTAGTCATTAACTAGTAATTGAGTTTTACTGTTAATTTTTCATACTTAACTGGGTAAGAACAATAGCTATTTAGAAATATATTAAAATCAGATAACGACCGAGGATAACAAACCGCAAAACTAGTTTAAACCTTCAAAGTAAAAAGAAGGGTGTTATAAGTTTGTTGTCGATGTCTGACCTGTCTGTAGCTCTCAGACGGATAGAACGATTTTGGTGCAGTTTTGTTCTCATATGAAAGCCAATTTCCTTGCGGTGGTTTTTACTATGTTTGGTATATATCAGTCCAGCAGTGCAAGAGTGTCAGCTTTTATCCATAATGATGTAAAGCATTTTTGGCGTATAATTACTCGATTAAGTGCTTGTGAAAGGAGTTTTTAAAATTTTTAATGTTAGCTTGTTAATCATCGATTTATATACAATGATCAGAATTTAATTTTTGCTTAGAATTCAATTATGAATACACATTTCTATATCTCACAAATTACTTTAAAATTATTTTTAAATTATCGTATTTTTTTAGAGACAACTTCCGCCTCAGGAATGTAAATCCTGTGTCACGGGGGCTATATATGAAACGGACACAAAGAACACCCAGACAACAATGTCACACATTGTTAAACCGTATAGGTTTTGAACCCACAACACTTGAACAATACAGTTAAGTCAATGAAAGAAAAATTTGAAAGAAATTCTTTTATTGTTTTCAACAAAATATTTTTTAAATCCACTTATATGTAAAAACAGTATCACCCGAAGCGATGTCACTTCAAACGATTCTAAAACTAGTATTACCAAAATTCAGAAAATAACAAGCTGGTCTTGAGCTGGATTCATATTGAAATGTTATAAATGTTTGTTCTTTTGCCAATTTATTTGAAGTTACACATAAAACACAAATTTAAAAATATAACACTTACCCTGAATAATACATTTTGTCCCACGTTCATTCTAAACTACGCTTACAGTTCGATTTGCAGCGTGTAGCGTTTAATCCTGCGCTCCAGAACTTAACAAATGATTTAAAAGCTGTTCGTTATTCAGCTGATTCGCTGTAAGACATGGCAACTATTCTCTGGGCCAACTCGGAGAAATTCGAAGATACGTTGTAATATAATCAGGTTTATTGGTTTCTGGGATGTGTAGAAAAACGTCTGGAAGTTTAACATCTGGTTTTATTCAACCCCCGTTTGAGTTGTTTCTTTTTCTTCTATACTGTTAAGATTAAATAGGAACACAGCTTGTTTTTTTTAAGAATTGCAAAAGTAAATAAATGTAAATTAAAAAAAAGTCTTGATAAGGTCTTAGAAGCAATGACAATAAGAAGAAAAGCAATTAGACACTTGTTTCTCCATTTTAGACTAAAGAGAGAGATAAATAGCGAGAGAAAGAGAGGGAGAGAGAAAGAGAGAGATGGAGAAATCTAGATGCAGATGTGGAAAAAGGGGTAATATTTTAAAATTGCAATTCTATTGGCATATCCAGCTAAAATTAATAGTTACACGTGGGATATTAACCCACAACACTTAGGACAGTAGAAAGCTGCTTGGCGACCGCTTAAGTCACTTAACGAACCGACTGATCCTGTATCATTAGTTATCATAAAAAAACAGTAATAGATGTAGTTCATTTGAACACACTAAATTACTTAGAGCTAAAAGCCAGCTATTGATAAAAAAGTCTGACGATATCCATCATCACTATTGTGATTAAAAATTGTGAGAAGTGCATTACTGCTTACGATGAAATGGGTATTGAGCACCGTATATAAGGCAAGACATGTATAACTAAATATTACTGTGTATAAACACTTAAGGTAATACTCGCAAAGAACGTTAACCGTTTACTGCTGGTTGCCTTTCAAAGGAAATGTTGTTAATGAGGACATTCTTAGAGTTCAGGAGTGAAATTAGTAAAGCATTGCTAAAGTCGAAAAGACACAGACACAAATGTCTAGTCTTTTCAATCAAAAAAAATTTTTAAACGTACGACACGTTGAAAAGCTTTTTTTTACTAACTTATCTTTAACTAATTAATTAAAAATAGGTTTTTTGCAGTACACCACTTGACAAATTAACAATTAATAAAGAAATAATAACATTAACTTAACAATATTAAATTAGAATCATTACTTTCGCGTGACCAGCTTAATCAGCAATTTATCACCAACAAACCAACAAAAACAAGAAAGTTTAAGAATTTTTTTGCCGGAAGAATTTCCACAGCTGTTTTGCACAGTTTATTTTCGTGATTGTGAGTAAAATACTAATTTTAAAATACACAAATTACTACATAGTAAAATAGTACGCACTATCTTTTAAAAGATCCAACCTAATCGTTTCATATCAAAACATAGAATTAGAGTTTAATTATATACACATGTTTAATGCTGACGACCTTGTGACGAAGCATGACTGAATAATGGCAATTATTTCTACCATTTCAATGGAATTGATTCCCTGTAATTTTGTTTTTGTTACGTTCAGTTACACAGTACTCTTAAGACTGTAATTGTAAGCTTATTGTGTGTTTACCTTTAATGGGGTCTCTTTAAAAATCAGATACAATTTTACCGATTGCTGATAATTATTAAAGACTAATTGAAAATTACGTGCCAGAAAACTAAAGATTTTGGTATACGAGCTTCAAATAGAGACAAATATATCTGAAAACCATATAAATATCATAAAGATTTATATGTTAAATGACAGGTAACTAACGGAAAATTGATCAGAAACTAGTGGAACGATCATTTAGGGGTCCTTTCTTGTCTGCTTAGTAGACAACTAAGGAGTAAAAAGCAGATGGGTCACCAATTAAACTTATATAGTGCTGACTAACACAACTTGCACGATCAGTGTCTCATTGCTTTTTGAAAATTCTTTAAGGTCTTCTGGTGGTCACATTGCATCTGTCAAAAGCAACAAAAGCCACTCGAGCAATTCTTTTTCCTCATTTTCAGTTTTCTTCATTTTCTATATTTCTTAACGTTAAAATATAAAAAAAAAATCTTGCATCGTTGTTTGTTGCGTATTTCATTTAAATACTTCACACTGTAAACTGCTCTTTAATTTCTTTCCCATTAATACAAGAAAACAACTTTAATCCTAGCAAAAGCTATTATTAAGTACTTTACTAACCTAAATTATGATGATAACCAGAGTATGTCTCGGTTTTAAATAATACATTATTATCTTTTGCTTGTAATTTTGTTTATCATACCGTTAGAGATCAGGAGCGTAACGTGTGATATCTTAAAAGGATTAATTAATAAGGCATGAGTATATCATACATTATTTGATTTCATAGCTCGCATAATTACAATTTGATTACACGTTTTGTTTACAGAGTATCGTGAGATGTGCTAAATATAAAACATATTAAGTTTTATTAGATTTCATTTCATTTTCATTTAAAAAAGCAACTCCCATTTTAGGAGTAGACATTACAAATATACACGAAACAGACAAAGTACACTCGGACTTGGAACAACAATTTATGGATCACACAAAGTGTTGTCCCATGTAAGATTTGAACCCACAACACTTGGCCCAGAAGGAAACGGTGCAGCAACAACTTTAGGTTTTTATTATTGTCCAGATTTTAGGTATATGTATCTAAATATAATCTACATAAATAAAAATGAATCACAAAAATGTATGTACGTGCATAATTTTCGATCGACTGCACCCAATTGGATAATTATTTATTATGTGTTTGTTATTGTGAGGTGTGAGTTATAAAAGAAACCGGAGGTGTTATATTTTCTTATTTCGCCAAGTCGTATACACTGCGGCCTTGCGGGAAAATAACACGTGCTTACTAAAATAAGTTTATCGTTAATTCAGTTTTTTTACGTAAATCAATTTGGTGGTACGAAGATCGTCTTGTCAGCTAGTTGACAATATAAGTTAAATATATTTAACATCAATACTATTCGATCTGAGAGCTTCGGAGGTCCAATGCCAGTCGTTCTGTGCAAAAACTGATATTCAGATAATACCGGTTGAAGTAGAAGCGGATTTCTGAATATTTTAGGTTCATAGATCTTTGTTTCTCATAAAAACATTTTAATGAAAAACATTTACATGAGATAATAATGTCTATTTTAGTTACATTTAGTATCATCTTGTGACTAAGCATATGTACGCTAATTATATTACAAAACATGAATACAATATAACAAGCTTTAATTCAAATTTAAAAATCCCCCTACGCAAGTACATAATCTCACTCGTACACTGCTGGACCGATATTAACCAAACATAGCTAAGAACCACTGCAAGGAAACTGTCTTGGAAATGAAAAAAACCCGCATTGAAATCAGTCCATCCGTTTGAAAGCTACGATGCCACACATACGCACACGCAGGCACGCACGCACGTACGCACGCACACACGCACGCACACACACGCACTGACAAACATCGACGTCAAACTGATAGCACCCCTCTTTTTGTTTTGAGTTTTGGTAAAAAGGCGAACTTACATTACCATAACACCACTATTTTTTTTTTTTTGAATAGTGGGCAAACGAGCAGACTTATCGCCTGGTGGTAAGCAATTACCGCTGCTCTTGGACACCCGTAACACTGAGGCGTCACAAGTGCGTTGCCGGCCTTGGGGGATGCGGAGGTAGATGAGGGGAAGGATCGGATTATGGGCCTCCGGTATCCTCACTCACTCGGTGAAACACGCGCTGTTTCACACCGGTTTTATGTGAGGCCGTATTATCACTCCGGTCAGCCCGGCCCATGCATGCCGAAGCGTGGCTCTCCCACGGTGACATTTTTGTACTGTTTGTTTTTTTATAACAAGCCTGAATAGCAGCTATCTGCCACAACTCGTAAACAAATCCAGAAGATCTCTAATTTTTTCCCAAAATTTTACATAAGTAATTTTTTATTTCTAATTTTTTTTTAGAACGTTTTTTTTTAGACAACTTTAAAGCATGGTGGTGTAAAAAAGTATGGTGTAACACTAATATGGCAAGTTTTAGAAAACTTACGCAATTAATCAAGATTTGAAAATGGTATAATCATACACCAATTAATATTTCGGACATCTAGTCCCAAGCTAACCAGAACTTGTGTTATGGGTACTAGACAACAAATGAAAAACATATATACTTTTTTTTAAAGAAACTTACATATTATGCATAGAAAACATACTCCCATGTAAATATTTGCCAACCATAGAAAAATTTATCCAGAAACCTTTATGCTAATCAGAAAAATTCGTACCATTTATTTGTATTTCTTTCTGTTGAAACATTTTTTTAACTTTCACAGACATATAAGATCACAATTATCTACCGAGCGTCAGGCATAAATATATACACGCACATTTTGTTTATTTATAATACGTTTCCAAATTACTGAATTTCAATGTGTATATCGTTCCATCCAGATCAAAGAGAACATTAGAATAAAACCGTACAATTTCTTGGAGGGTATAAGTTCTCATGAAATTGAAGTATTATAAATTATTTATTTTTTCTTTTTATGTTTGACTTTCATATTTGTATTCTATAATAATAAATCGTTCATTGCTCAATTTGAAAACTAACCTAGAAATATTTATGAATTATTTTAAACCCTGAATGCAAAAAGAGGGGTGCTGTAAGTTTGACCTCGATGTCTGTCTGTGGCATTGTAGCTCTCAAGCGGTTTTATTATTTGAAAGCCAGTTTTCTTGCGGTGGTTCTGAGCTATGTTTGGTTAATATCGGTCTAGAAGTGTAAGAGTATCAACTCTTTTTCAAAACGATGTGGGGCATTTTTGGAGTATGATTCCTCGATAATGTGCTTGCGTAGTAGGTTCTTAAAATTTTTATTTTTAGCTTGTTACTTATAGCTTTTAGAAAGTATGTACGTATTTTTTACCTGACTACTGCGAGGCCGAAAGCAAGAGTAGTAGTTTTGACAGTCTATGCATGTTTGTATCTTCCATCGTACCGTCTTAACAACTGAACATATTATTACGAATGCCATAAGCTATATAAATTATAATAAAAACTTATACGTAGTCGGGTTATAGTTTTTTAAACTTTTCTTGTTTAAAACTTATTTTTTATACATTGTTTTTTGTGTCTAGCATGGCCATGCCCAAAAGACTCTACTCTGCCTGATAGAAAGTATTAGCAGAATCCAAAAGTGGTGGTCACCATACTCATTATAAATGCAGCATGGCGTCCCACGCCGTGGCGATCTAATGATGTTTCTGCATCATTGGGCTTTCGCTTGTGGTCTCGCACTCACCAACTAAACACGACAGCACGAACACTGTCATTTTACGTTGATCTTCTGCGCGAGGGTAGTACCGCCCCGGTCGAACCGGTCCATTCGTACTGAAATGAGCGTGGATTAACTACTACTATATTGATGTACACACTTTGTCTTTATATAATAATTTGTTTTCACACTTGTACAAAAATGGGTTTAATGCACTGGGAATTCTCTTCCACTATGAATGTAGACTATTCTTGTGATAAAAAAGTTTTGATAGGCAGATAGGCAGGTGCACAGTGGTTGCATATTTTAGTTTTTCTTATCTATTCGCAATTTCATTTGAATACATTTAAAAAAATAAACATTTTTGCGATATCTGTTTAAGTATGTAGAAGCTCGATCCCCGTTAGGAGTGTCAGTAGAATGCATACTTCTAAAGGAGGATAGACGTAAGTTGGCAGGCGAGGAGAATGATAGTCATGGTTTCCACGCAATCACTTTATTATAATCCTTGATAGTGAAATACTATACGATAATCAATAGTGGTATATGGTTGACGACTTGGTAAGACACTCCACCGAACATGTGATGCTAATGCGAGATGCTAAACGATAGGTAATGCCCTCTGGCTGCGTTCCATTTTATTAACTAACTATCACTCTTTAGGGATGGGATAAAAATCACTGTGGCCTGCGATTCTTTTCAATGGTTTATCGCATAAAAATACCACCAATTGTTTAAACGTGTGATTAATATTTTAAAGCGGAAATGATTTTTATCCTTATTTACATCGGTCGTGCGCTCCAATGCAAGGAGTTGCGATAGCGTCTAACTTCCGACACGTAAATGTTGCCAATGTTAAATAAGTGATGCACCGTCAAGTACAATAAGCATGATAACAATACAGCATATTATGTATGAGGTTTGCGTTCCAGCATCCTGCAATAACAGCATACGATAATATCGACCTAAAGCACAATACCATTCTTCTTTTCATATATGGTCCTGACAAAATGACTTGTGACAAAATAATCTTTTGATGAAAATAAGAAAACATAAAATCAACTGTTCGCTACAAAACTACTATATTTAAAATTACTAAGTTTTATTAAACTCACCTCTATACGGAACATAAATGTTCAAATACAAACAATCTTCAGATTCATTCGTGAGAAACGTCTTCAGTTTACTCATATACATCTGCCGACCTTTTGAAGGTGGGTTCTCCTTTTTTATGGTGGGAAAAGATTGTGGACACACTGGAGTGAAACGGGTAGCCATTTTGGTGCCGGACCACGGTGGGGCACTAACTGTAACAAAGTAAGAAAAATTATTGAAACCATACATATTTTTTCAGGAGGATCTCGCGATCGGGGTTCCAGGGATTTATTTTTGAGCTGGTTCCCCGACTTTTAGTACTCGACACGGTGTGCGGTTTTTAATCGGTTTGGGTCCAACATAGCCACTAGTTAGTGGCATCTAAGGGAATTTCCGCACAAAAAAAGGAAGCGTTCATGAAAAAACAAATTAAAAAGATAAATATATGTTACAAAGTTAATAAAAAAAACAGAATATTTGAATATAATGGATGTGGAGTGTTTGTGTGTGATATGTATATTTCTATTTATATATTTGAATGCACTACGCCAAGGGCTGTTAGTTTATATCCCTCAAGGGACAACACTTTGTGTGATCCAAAAATTGTTATTCTGAGACTAGGCGTTACTTTTATCCGTTTCAGGTATGTTTGTAAAGTCCCTCGGGACACAAAAGGTATATTCCTAATGCGAAAGTTGTATCTAAAAAAACAAATTGATATAAAAAGATAAATAAAAGTGTTTCTCACCAGTCTGATTCAAATTCAAAATCATTTAATTAATTAAATACCTAAATGACATTTATGAACGTTAAATTGAAGTTACAGATAAAAATCACAGATCGACACAAACAGACGCCACAGCTGTACTGTATTGTCAACGTGGATTAGGTGAAAACACCTTAATCCACTGTCTGCCTGTGTCGATCCATAGCTTCCAGTTTCTAAAATGTGTAGAGCCTTATGAGAGGAATACTGGCAAAGAAACTCATCTCTTTTTCACTCCACTCTTTTTCAAAGTCATAGTCACAATAAAACAGTCTCTGCTTAGTTTAGAATAAGATGTTTGTGTGATTTCAAATAAACTCTATCTTCTTTAAAGATAGTCATGAGAATTAATGATAAAAATAAATTTAGTTATCATACAATAGATTCATTAAAATATTAATAGAAAAATAATGAAAGTACAAGTGGCGGTCGTATATTCTGGAGGTAACCATGAAATTGTGAAGTTCTTATGGAGAATGTATAGTGATTAGATTACACTGATATTACAATAAAAAATAATATTTTAGAATATCCGTACAGAGGTCGTTTGGAAGAGATCGCTGTGAGCGATAAGTTCGGCTATTGTAATGCCAAATGAAGATTTCTATCTATAGCTGTACATTTTTTTATAATTTAGTGGTTTACAATTCTAGTTGTATATATATATATATAAATAAAATCTAACGTAACGTAACGTAGTCTTTATATAACGTAAGTGAGCAATGAGAATTTTCAAAATGCCACCCCCAAGGGGGTAAAATACGAAATGAAAATATCTAGTTCTGCGCGAGCGATGCCGCGGGCAATAGCCTGTACAGTTCAATAAGAAGTGAAATCATTATACCTACCAACAAAGTGAAAGAGTAAGAAGAGAATATCT
Source organism: Hyphantria cunea (assembly GCA_003709505.1). Classification (NCBI taxonomy): domain Eukaryota; kingdom Metazoa; phylum Arthropoda; class Insecta; order Lepidoptera; family Erebidae; genus Hyphantria; species Hyphantria cunea. The sequence goes on from PKRV01000249.1 coordinate 986,394, forward strand.
AAAATTGAATCATATTTACTATTATTATCCTAATTATAATGAAGAAAAATCCAACGATAAGATGGTAATATGAAGTAAATATTATTTTCGTCACTTAATAAGAACTTATTACTTTTCAAACATAGATGTAATGAAAATACTGTAACCAAATTTAAGATAAAAATAATCCAATGTTTTAGTATATTATCATCATTATAAACATGTTTACCCGACTACGCAATTAGAAGGGTTACGTAGTCGAATCTATGTATGCACGTATATTTTTTGCCGCGCCCTAAAGCCTAAACGGCTGCTTGTAATTTTATGTAAGTGGGATCAATAGATTCTTCTTAGTCGTGAGAGTGAAACGGGTAACATTAAAATAAAAAAAAAAACATAACAAAAACGAGTTTAAAAATACTGAATTTAATAAAGATGGCAGATATGGACGCAGTAGGTTTTTTTTTTAATATTTTTACTTGTTTGATATTGTTGTTGGTAACAACTTTTTTTATGGTAAGGTGAAAATGGGTTATCAGAATCTTAATGACTATCACCGTTCATCAATATATGTATTAAAGAATTTGGAGAAAATTTTCGATTAATAGGTCGCCTCACTCCCCAAACAGGAAGAGATACCCTCCCTGGCTTGGATTTTGTTCATTCATTTTATGAAATATAACGAAATAATAGCTTTACACTTGTTTTTCTTTAGTTTTTCTTTGGTCGAACCCACTCATGTGCACCAAAACAAGAAATCATGTATTGTAGTTAATGTAAACACACTAACAACTGAATGAATAAATACATTCCGGGAAAATAAATATATTTTCTAAAATGTTAATTAAATGAAATAAATTTGAGTTACAACTGTAATATAAAAACGAAGGCAATGCGATTAACATAAATATGAAATGAAACGGTTTGCATAGAAGATATAATGTTTTGGTTATCAACTGTTTTACATATTATTGCTGAATGAAGTTATAAATAGGTGTTGCGTCCTTTACGGCTTTAGTTGAAAAAATATATTGTATTCAACATTATGGAGCATTTGTTGGAGACGAATTATTATTAAACACAAATACTTTCATATATTTCGAGGTCGTGTTACGCACTTATTTCAGAAAAATATGCACGGTAAGTGGAAATATAATTCTCTAAAATTTTAAAGCTTCCCAATTTTCCAGATTATAAGAAAATATTTATATACTTCAAATGACTTTCAGAAGTGGAAATAGGGTTCAAAGGCAAGTATGTGTCTATGTACCTATGGATGCGTACCAGGTGAAATGTGACGTAGTCAATCGAGATGGCCACTTGCAGCTTGTGTGCTTTCATCAGAATAAATAATAATAAAATAAATAATAAAAATAATTTATTTTTTTCTCTCATACAAAATTATAAAAACTCCAGAGAACAAATGATCTGATGATTTGTGAGAGACTGGTTTCCGTACTAAGTAGAACCTGTATGACAGAATAACCAGCCCCTCCTAACTCCAGATAAGTAGGTAAAGATGGTGTAATAAGTTTAATTGTTTCTACTTGACTAAAACGAAAAAATTTGTGTGAATATAAATGTGAGTGAGTAAGTATTGTGTGTTTGTGTGTGTATTTATTTTTTTTTTTCTTTAAATAGACAACTCCCGCCTTAGGAATATACATTCCTGTGTCGCGGGGATCTTTACAAACATACATGAAACGGACACAAAGTACACCCAGACTTAGAACAACAATTTATGGATCACACAAAGCGTTGTCCCATGTAGGATTTGAACCCACAACACTTGGCGCAGTAGGAAGTGGCGTGGCGACCACTGAAACCACTAGGCCAACCGTGTAGTCAAAGTGTAGTGTATGTGATGTAAGTGTGGGTGGTGTATATATGTATGTATGTATGTATCTTTGTTTGTATGAATATGTGTGGGCTACCCCTCGCATGATGAGAACCTGATACCAAGCCAACTTATCCACCAATAAAGTGCACGCATAATGAAGGAGGGCTCAGAGCCCATGCACTGAGAAAATTGCCTAACACAAATTTTCTGTGAAGCAGTGACTTTACTCCGGTAAGTCAACTCATTGTAAACTATAATGTACCCTGACCTACACAACTTTGTATGCGTCTCTTTGCGTCTTGGTTCTACGTCCATGGCTCCTATTAGTAAAAGCATGATGTTATCACATATTAAAAAAAAACGGTCAAGTGCGAGTCGTACTCACGCACGAAGGTTTCCATATCGTTGTCTATGAAAACGGTTTGCCGTTTTGATTAATTTGTAAATCACATTCGTTGTGTATGCCCCGTTAGATATTTACTATATTCTGTATCTTAGTATTTGTTATAGCGGTAACAAAAATACATCATCTGTGAAAATTTCAACTTTCTAACAATCACAGTTCATGAGATACAACCTAGTGACAGACGGACGGTAGCGGAGTATTGGTAACAGGGTCCCATTTTACCCTTTGGATATGGAAGCCTGAAAAGGCATATCGCGTACGAGTTCATGGCGCTTGACACGAGAATAATTTTAATTATAATAAACATGTACTGAATAAACATGGCTTATCTACTGAATGGCTTACGGTTTTTTTTTATAACATGTTGTACACTTCTTTCCAAATAAATTGATGTAAGTTTAGACATCTAGAATATTCTAGTTGAATATTGCAATTAAAAATGAAATATTTTATTTTAGAACATTTTGATTTTGTTAAAATGTATTAAAATTAAGATGTCACTCAAAATTCAGGGAATAGTATTTTTTCATATGCTCATAAATTTCGATTCTAAGAACAGTACCGGTAGTTAAATCAACCTACATATTTGTTACAATTCCAAACACAACGATTCTTCTAATTCAATGTTCTAAGAACAAATGGCTTTTAAATACACACCTACCTTTGTGAATGAACCTATGGAATATAACACAGAGGTAATTTCAGAAGTTCGTATGCAAGCTAACAAAACAAGCGATTTCAAGTAAAAATAAAAGTGTTTCCTTTTATATGAACAGTGCGAACATAAAGTTACGAATTAATAAAGAAAAACGTATAGAAATTGAACGTATAGAATTTATGCAAAAGATTTGATAACACAGATTAACCAATTTTTTGGGAAAATTTTATATATGGTAATATTAAACATTTCGATATTATAGCAAAAGATAATTTGGTAGACGATGCATGCATGATGCATAAAAGTACAAATTTTATCAAAATCATTTTGGTAAGTAACATATATAAAAAAGTAGAAAAAAAATACTGATTGAGACGGGGAAAACTATTTACTGCCTCGATAATAATCCTTGCAATAAGGAGAACCATGTATCTATACCCATGGATGGGACCGATAGGAATGATACGAAAATCTTATTGAAAATCGTCATTTTCCCAACAGTCACCACTAAAACTACTACTACTGGTGGTCTATGGGACAAAACTTTACATCAGTTTCCAACTGCCACTCAGATGTGACTTTTGGAGATCAGAGCAGCGAGCGGAGCAAGTTGGTTGATCTGCGCTTTTAGCACTGCTCTGCTTGAGATCCCTTAGACACTCGCGCAATAACTGTATATAAAAATATTTTTATTTGCATTTATCACCGTGCACTGCGCATTATGAAAATACATTTTTTTTTTACTTGAAATTTATTATTTACAATAGTTAAATCTTAATCTAAAACATAGGTCCACAAAACTGTTTTAAACAGTTTGTCTGTGGACTCAGTTGAGCCGCTATATGCAATATGCTTGTACACAACACCGTACACATCACACCCATACATTAGATACATGCATATGCACAGTGCCGTGCACTATGCACAGTTACATTTACATGTTTACGTACAATTATGATACATAACACATAACATCCAATATAAACTTGTTTGTGGGTATATGTTTAAAAATATCAATATACTCATTCGTTTATTTACATTTGTGATATTTAATATATTCCAATAAGAGCTTTTTTAATTTTCTTTTAAGTATATTTATATTGGGTTCTTGTCTAATATCCACCGGGAAACTGTTTAGGACATATGGTAATCGTTTTTTTAGGGTTATGTCACCTTAGTAGTTAGCAACTCTTGGTACATGAAACAAACCAGTAGACGTTGTCCTTGTTCCGTGAGAGTTGGGAACAAGCGATAATTCATGCTTTCGATTGCCACAGCGTTGGTTTATTACTAACAGGTATATATGTTTTAGCTTAGCCGGGAGGATATTGCATATTTTGAATAGCTTATTGTAATCGTCTTTGCAACTAGTTTTAGTTTTATTGTTTACGAGTAGTTTTAAAAATTTAATCTGGAATGTCTCTATTTTATCCATATAAGATTAAAAGTCAAGCCGTAGCAATCAAGAGCATAGCCTATGATGGGTTCAACCAATTGTTTGTAAAGATACTTCAATGTGGTGCTGGGTACCCTAAAGCTTAGGTGATAGAATTTTCCTAGTAATATTCGAAGTTTATCACAAATAAAATCAATATGGGACGACCATGAGAAACTGTCATTGACCTTTACTCCAAGGTAAGTGACACTGTTCGCTTTTTCTATTAGTGTACAATTACAATTATTCAGTAGACTGTGACGGCATGAGAAGCTATGAGCTATGATGGGGGGTGTTACACCTGAGGGACGCAAGTAAGGCGAGTGTATTACCATAAATTTTGTTTTGTCCGAATTAAGTACAATTCCGTTGTCATGTGACCATTGGACTATTCCATCCACATCTTGCTGTACAAGTCTCCGCTGTACAAGGCAAGTCTCCGCCAAGTCGGTGCCGGCGCGCAGCACACACTGCTCGCGCTTCTTCCTGGGTTCTTGTGCATGTGCCTGAGACCACTGCATGAGTGAGGACCCTGCGTAGTTGCTTGAAAATTGAGGACAACGATATAATTTTATCCCAACGACCATCAGTAGTAGCAGTTTTGCTGACGGCAGTTGGAAATAAGTCCAGAAAATTGGTATCAAGCATTTTTTTTTTATTTTTCAATAGATAAGTGTGATAATAGGATTCCTAATCATCCTCCCTCCAATTTGTGTAGAAGAACAAACCTCATGAGTTGCAAATGTTCATGAGTGGCAAGTATTCACTAATCGTTAGAAGTTTCTGAAGCGAACTAAGCAATGAGGCTTATCCTTAATTTAATAGTTTCCACTGTCATATTTAGCAAAATACTATAGAGGTCAGGTTCCAATGTATTGATCATATTTGACCGTCTGTTTTTATTCTTCTTCTAACCAACTAATCATTATCTTTTCTTTATGGTCCTCTGTTTCCATTCTTTATGATCTGGTCAATATTCAGCAATACATAGTTTTAGAATGCTTTTTAAGACTAATCGTCAGACTGAGTCAATCTTCCTTCTCAGCCAAAATAATAAGAAATGGGGAGTTAGATTTAAGGAAACGAATAAAAAAATAAAGCTACGTTCAGGGAGAACGCAGAAGTTTGAGCAGTTCAATCCATTATTTGATTGGAGAAAGCCAGTAAATGTTTAGTCACATGAATATCCTATAATTCATCACTAAAATTAAGTTCACCCCGAAACATCTAAAATATAAATATCCTAAATATTCCAAAAACCCCTTCTGAAACTGAATGGAAATCACTAACTCGGATAAACCTTTTCCAGTATTCTGCTCTGGCCAATATTATGATTACGATTGCTGGAATCAAAACTGAATATTACGGTATTTTAATGATTCAATGCATACAAGTTACTACTTAGTAGAAATAGCAATATAAAGAAATAAAATGAGTGTTAATTTTTTCTATATTAAATAATCTGCATTACCTGGTGGCATAAATCTCAGGTTACCCGTAGGAGGAGCAGCATAAGGAATACCTAGAAACATCTCCACATATTGCAAGTCGTATTGTCTACTAGGCTTCACTATGAGGCCTCTCAGAGCGCCTTGTCTTAGGTGGTATTCCTTTGTCAAACGCTTTCCATCGTCTTTCGGGAAAGCTCGAGAATCAGCGTAAACATTCGAAGCTCCTTCGTTCGCCATCGGCAATAAGAGTGAGATGAAAATACAAATAAACATATTGAGATTTATAAACGAAGTCGCGTGCCGGTTAGTGGCCATTTTGTTTATGACCATCAGTTTGCTCGTTTTATGCTGGCCGTGCTCAAAATAGTTGCAGTTTTATAGTTTGTTTGCACTCAGGTTTTATTATGCACTATATACTGTTCTGTGATCTTAATCATAATATATTTTCAATAATGGAAACGTTCTTCCAAAGTTTCACATCACACTTAGCGAAAATTTACAACTCTCGGCAATATTCAAATTAAAAATTTGGAACACTTGTTATTGTTTTTATTATTACCGTATTTTTTTTACAATTTTAGAGAAAAAAGCAATGTTACAATAATATTTCAATTACACTGATTAAAAAAATGTCAGTCTATTTGTGTGTCGTATTTTTTTACGACCGATAAGCGGCGTTTGCGCGTTCGCGGCGCGTGATCCCAACTGGATAGCGTCCAAACTTGTCCCCGAGACTCTAATACCAAAATACTACGGCATCTGAAGCAGAGGGGATGTACATCGCTAAGATTGTTTCTAAAGACGCAAACATTCCTATGCGATGGATTTCCTTTTGTGTCAATCTGGATTTAGTCGAGAAACAATCGCATTGAGTGCTTGACTGTTCTATAGTGAAAGCATTTTAGTCTGTCATTAACATAATTCATGTTGTGTCAATCTTTTTGTACTCGAATACTATGAAAATTCAATAATCGATTATGAAGCTTTACAATACAATTGTTTGTAAATATTATATCTTTAGCATAAACATCTTGTTATAATTTTACTGCATTTATAATAAATTACCAATATATCATCATCATCATCATCATCATCATCATCAGCCTATCGCAGTCCACTGCTGGACATAGCCCTCTCCAATTTCACGCCACTTAGTTCTATCTATCAGCGTGGTGATAGATAGAACTAAGTGGTGTTACCATTGGTAGCTTACTCATGGAGGTTTTATATAAATATAAAATTAAAACATATGATAAATTCGTTCAAAATCTTCCATATATTATTTTAAGTTTACTTATTTCAAGATGATAGGTAAACCGACTTACTTAAATATAAAGGTATTTTCATAGATTTTTCACAGACAGTTTGTTTTGAGCGTTGTTAGAGAATTAATAGTTCAATATTACTTATATTGAATGCAAGGGGCACTTTGTTTTTAGAGAACAGGGGCAAACGAGTACACTTATCGCCTGATGGTACAACACCAGAGGTGTTACAAGAGCGTTGCCGGCCTTTGGGGGATGGGGAGGGGATGAGGGGAGTTTGGGATATGGGCATCCAGTATCCTCACTGAATCGATGAAACACAGTACTTACGCAGTGTTACAACGGTTTTCTGTGAAGCCGTGGTATAACTCCGTTCGAGCCGGTCGCTGTTCTAAGATGTTATTAATTTTGACTGTCCGTCAGTTTTATCAATTTACTTCTCACTATTTATTATTATAGAATTTTTGAAAGACTTTCAAGACGTTGTTTTATGTCTTATTTATATGTAGCACACACTTCTGATTAGCCTGACGTTTCGACCAGGTTGCACTGGCCGTGGTCACAGGCTGGTATGTAATGCCTTTAAATAAGTGATCATGTTAGTTCCCTTAAAAGTAATTATTAAGTTTATTTACTAATAGTAACTTATGACGAGTCAGCCTAAAGTCTGTGTTCTTTGGTGTTTATTTTGTCTTGTTGAAACTTCAGAAGTTGTTGTATAAAGATGTAAAGTATAGGCTTAGAACTCACAATATGCACAAACAGCCAACTGGTTGGTTTATAGTAATCATTATTTCACAAAGTAGTACAGTTAGAGAGTGATTCATAATTAGATACAAATAAATGTTTCGTGTTTTAGGTACTTTCTTTTTTTTTTCTTTTTAAAGAATCAACTCCCTCATTAGGAATATACATTCCTGTGTCGCGGGGATCTTTACAAACATACATGAAATGGACACAAAGTACACCCAGACAGAACAACAATTTATGGATCACACAAAGTGTTGTCCCATGTAGGATTTGAACCCACAACACTTGGCGCTGTAGGAAGTGGCGTGGCGACCACTGAAACCACTAGGCCAACCGTGTAGTCAGGTACTGATGCTGTCTTCAAAACTAAGCGATTGCATATGTTTTGGTTAGAAGTGTTCACTCATGTACATAACTCTAAATTACAATTATATTTTTGCTATATATTATGTTTATATAAACACAAGTTGTATAGAAGAAATGAATGAATGCGATGATTTACCTAGAACGTCGACGTGACTCTTAACACGGTGGAATGGAATTTCTGGAATCCACTAGTAAAAACTATTGTGTCTATTTTTTTTTCTCTGTGTATAGTAATGAGTTTTAGACGGATCTTTTTCTGATAAAAATCAGTATAAGAACAAAAATTACATTATATACAAAATAAAAATAGATTTTGGATTATTAAGAAACTAATGAAGTAATCTCTAACATTGCGAACGCAAAAATGAATTAATGTGTTTTTCTCGTCATTACATTTTAGCATGTACTGGATTATAACTCAATTTTGTGTTCAGTTTGCTACGGATATGTTAAAAGAAAACGCAAACAAAATCATGTCCCTACAACGCATCTCCCTTACACCCGAAATATCATCGTCGCAGGCGCATGATTATAACCGTTGGACTTACGTTCGGTTATTTATGTCGCAACGCGTGCCATCTGGTAATGACCAGCCAGGAAGGAAACAACACTTAAATCCGGATGTTTGTGTTGATTTCGGGAAATACTTGTAAATCAGTTCAATTATGTGACAATGTATGAAACCCGTGTTTTTAATCAACGTCACTGACCTCAACCCAATAGGCCAATCATAATCTGGCCGCTTAATCCTACTAATATTATTATAAACGGGAAACTTTGTAAGGATGTTTGTTACTCTTTCACGTAACAATACTAAATGGATTTTAATGAATCTTTACAGTAATATAGCTGATAAATCGGAATAACACATAGGCTACTATTTGCCGAGATAACCGACATATACGCGGGCGGAGCCGTGGGCATAAACTAGTGTTACATAAAACATCATTTGAGTGTTCTGTAATATGATCGTGACTTTAAGCTATATCTGCGTATATAACTTAAAATATCTCGCGAGCGTATAAATAATTGTAAAATTATCAAAATACCAAAGTCGTATAAAATATATCGAAATGATCTTTGAATAAACAGAGCAAAACGAATACAGAGATATTTCGGGTTCGTATGAATTAAACGATTCTAAAACATTGAGCATTAATAACATTTCTCCGATTTCATTTCGCCTTTTCACCTTATTTTCAATTTTACATTTAAATGGAAAATTTTCATTAACGATGATTTCATTACCTGATGTCGGATTCACGGAAGTGTGAAATTAAATAATTTCTCTTACGTATTTGTTTGTTGACGAAATTCATGTGGTGTAATGGCATATAACATGGAGCTTTTAGGTGTTAAAGTAAATACTTTTTTCTTGCAAGGAGATTTCTCCTTGCAAGAAAAAAGTATGCTGTTGTTGACTGCTTTGGTGGCGCAGTGGTAGCGTTTGCGATTGATGTGCTTGAGGTCTAGATTTCGATTCCCCGGTATGATCAAATGTTTATATGATATACAAATATTTGTTTCGGAATTTTGATGTTTTCTATGTATGTATGTATTTAAAATAAAGTTGCTATATTGTTTGCTGCCACTTGATAAAATAAGAAGGTAGAACCCAGTTATATGGTATGCGGTTTTTACGAATAATGAGGAGAAACGAGTAGGGTTGGGTAGAAATTCTAGTCCTAAGGAACACTCACAACTCAAAAACTTAGATACAAAAGTAAGTTGCGAGCAGTTCCCTAACTAAAATATACAAGTGAAGAAGAAGAATATACCTGACTTTAATGAACTATGTCGCCATTCTTGGCCCTAACAACTACTTTCCAAAATGGAAAACACAATTTTCATGTCCCGTGTCCACGAGGACAAACTAACAGGGATATACCAAAAATTCTAACCCAACCATTGATTTAAAAATATATAAAATAAACATTCATTATTCAAATAGTTATTTGTGTTTAAAGTTTTTATATTTTCATTAGTAAGTATTATTGAATGAAACCCGTTACACTAAATTATTACTATACTGAACTAAAATAAATAAATAAATAGTCATGTCTAGTGTACATAATTAGAGACTTATTCTATGCGATGTACCAAATCGCTATGTTCGGTCGTATAAAACAGATTTCCATGAAAACAGAAGATGGATCGCCGTATTACTGTTTATTTTAAGCGTTGTGGTGATTCATATGGAGAATTATGTAGAAATATATCAACGCTTCCTTTAGGTGCAATTTACTTGTCAAGATAGGGCACATGTTGGGCTCGGTGTGGGTATTAAAGGACATTTATATGGTAAAAGGTTTTAAATGTTCTTAGCGATTGTAAATTGTATAGATTTTTATGCAAAATAATACCTGTTTAGAAAATATGCAAAATTATTTATACTGAAAAGAAAACGTACTTCAGAAAAATAATCATAAGTTTAGTATATTTTTAATTACAATCTATACAAATAAATATAATTCAAGTTTGTTCTGTTCTGTCTATTCGTAATTTCAAATTCAACAGCTTTTGACTAAATATATATGAAAGTACCTACATGAAAAACCGTTAACCGGTTTGTCGGTATGATTGCTCCAGCTTATCTCAAGCGCAGCTGTGCCAATTTTGACTGATAGAACTTTCATTGACCGATAGCTTATAATATAAGGATTAACTTTTGTTTTAGACTGGCTTCGCCCCACGTTGTAACGCGCTTTTGTTGTTTTAAAATGCACAACTGGTACAGTAATGACGCTTTGTCGCCCTTCTACATTAATTGACTGCGTCGGTGGCGCGGTGGTAGCGTATGCGACTGTTGTACCCAGAGGTCTCAGGTTGGATTCCTCAGTCTGACCAAATGTTTGTATAATCTGCAAATTTTGTTTTGGAGTTTGGGTGTTTTCTATGTATAATGTGTATGTATTTACAAAAAAAAGTATATATGTATTAGCACAATTGCAGTTGTGTAATACGTAGTACAAGTTCTGCTTAGTTTGGGACTAGATGGCGTTGTGTGTTAAATGTCCCAAAATATTTATTATTGTTTTATTCCCATACGGAAGCTAGTATAATACGATTTTGTAAATAATAATACTGGCATATCTAATGTTTACAATATTGAAGTGTTAATAAAATACTTTGCTATGCATTCGTTGCATAAAGCGAATAGAAATCCTTTATGCTAAAAAAACATTTCTAGGAACAACTTAACTGTTTGTTACAAGACAAATTGCTTAAAAAATAGAATAAATGAAAGTCTTTGACCAGGTGCTACTTCTGAAGTACAGAAATAGTCGTCAACGAAGCATTCCAAGTTTAGAAATTTGCGCGTATGGTAACGGTTTCAACTGTTTTATTTTTAACTATTTTATGATTCATAGTATTATATACGTATTTGTGAGTTCACATTTTAATATCGCACTGAAAATAGAATGACAATAAAGATACTTCCCGAAAACTGGTTTTAGGTAACACTTTTATTTCATTGCCTTTCACCAAGTGAGTTCAATTACTAGAGACCCAACACTTTTAAGTGACTCAACTTTGCTTGATGAAAAGAATAGATTAGTGTTCATTATTCTCATTGCAAATTTTTCCGGACATCTAACACATTCAACAACTTGACTGCACGGCTGGCCTGGCGGTTTAAGTGATCGCCACAACGCTTCCTACTGCGCCAAATGTTGTGGGTTCAAATCCTACATGGGACAACACTTTGTGTGATCCATAAATTGTTGTTCCGAGTCTGGGTGTACTTTGTGTCTGTTTCATGTATGTTTGTAAAGTCCCCCGCGACACAGGAGTTGAATTTTTTAAAAAGAAAAAAAAAACAACGCCGTCTAGCCCCAAGCCAAACAAAGTTATTGTTATGGGTACTAGACATCGGATATTAACACATACATACTGTTTTTTCATACATACATATTGTACATCAAAACAAATAATTCTAGATTCTAGAATACCAAATATTTCTATATCATACAAATGTTTCGTCCGAACCGGGAATCAACCCCGAGACCTCAAGCACAGCAGTCGCATACACTACTACTGCACCAGGGAGACAGTTAAATGCAAACAAAGCAATGATGCAGCATGCTACTCGCACTACAGCAATATAGATACTTATAAAATATTGCAGGTTATACTATATGTATATGAAGACATCAATCTTTTTCTCGTAAAGCCTTCTTGTTTTCATACGGCATTCGATCTCTGATGCGGCAAGATTTTTAGTTAATAAAAATTGGTTCTGATGGTATGAGTACTTCTAGAATCCAAATTTCAAAATTAGATCATATCTAATATAATTGAAGATCTTTGTGTAACAGAAGGTGTAAAAAATTGTATATGAAAAAGAAAAAATAATTTGAATTTATCATAGATAAATACACAGAAAGTAAGTGTTAACAAAATATTATTTTAACACCTTTGAGGTAAACTCTTTGTCTTTAGGTCTTTACAAAATGATAAACATAATATTTACGACCACACTTCTATTGGTTCTATTCAGAATAGGTTTCTTCACTTTCTAAACAAAATCTTTTTCTATTAGATGATATAAATTATTTTCTAAACCGGATCGTATTGGACTTGAACGTTGACAGCCAGTCACCTGTCAACCTCCTTTCACGTGTCACCACTTAATAAGCTAGGGCAGTGCTCGCGACCGATTTAGACCTGTGTACTATGCCTAAAATATCACTTACTAGGAGCTACATATACAGATGCTGTAACTAGTTAGTTTAAGATATGAAAATAGTTTCGTGTGATGTTAGATAATTAGTGCGTTAACCCTGCGGGCATGATGCCTAGCAGAAGCAGCTTTGTTTACTATACTCTGCTACCAATTGTTGTTTATATAATAATAATGACATTATTTGAGCTAAAAATACACTACTAATACATATTGTCGAAACCGTGCCACGTTATTCTGCCCTTATAATTGTGTTGGTAAAATAAGTGATTGAGAAAATAAAATACAGCGTATAGTCATCTAATCTAAGAAATGCTTGTGTATAATGTGACGTGAACAAGCTATATGTACCCTGCTCCGTGTCACCGTGGCTTTTTATTTTTTTATATATTTTAGAATATGGGGCAAACGAGCAGACGTGTCACCTGATGGTAAGCGATTACAAATTGGGGAGGGGCTGAGGGCCAGGGTATGGGCCTCCTGTAACTCCTCACTTGGTGAAACATAGCTCAAGCGCTGCTTCACACCGGTTTTCCGTGAGGCCATGCTTATCATTCTGGTCGAGCCAACCCGTTTGTGCCGAAGCGTGGCCCTCGCATTCCCCCTTACTGATTTGACCGTCTCTTCGAACGAAGTGTACGTGGACGGACTGTCATAAACAGATGAGGTTTCTATGTACTTATCTATAGCCCGGTACACCAACATTTGACTAATACCAAGCGTGTGGAGGATTAACAAATTTGTTTGTGGTTCCATACCTGCTTTATGTACTTAATGCAATCACATCGATTGATCTTTGTGGGTGACAAACTCGCGTATTTTAATATCATAAAATTTTTACAGTAAATTGACAAGAAAATAAGAAAACACTACAAAGAGTAGTATAAAAAGACAGGTTCAAAATCCAAAAGTTATATTTAGTTTATTTCACACACCCCGGTCGAGCAGGCCCATTCGTGACCTAGCGTGGCTCTACCATGGAGAAATTGTGGTCTTAATGATGAAATATTAAGTCCAACACCACAGAGAAAAATAGATGAAAACCGTCCTAGAAGCGTGTTATATGTACACAATGTCGAAATTTGAGCTCAATAGATGCGTAGCTTTTCTAATTTTAAATTACAAAAGTCAAGAATATAAATTAATAAATATAAATTATTAAATAAATATAATATAACAAATTTATGCAGAAAATACTTTAAGGCAGTCCATAAAATTCCAAGGGAATGGATAGTTAACCATTAATTAACATACACTCGTGTATCTTTGTCTGCACTACATCACTGTATATAGTTATAATAGCATCACATGGTATACTGCATGTCCCTTCTGAAATCCGTTCGGTAGCACTCACCGAAAATATCCTGGACATAAGGGTACACGAACAAAAAGTCCTCCGCGGCCGGCACAGCTGCTCCGTTCCAGAGATATCGATTGCAAAAAGTACAAACAAACAGACAACCTAACGGTTTGTACACAAAGGATCTTGTTTCATGTGATTTTCGCTTCAGATTTTCTTCGTTTATCACAATTTGGGATTGTTTCGTGGTGGCCAATCAGTTGAGACTCAACTCGAGTTGTCTTTTGTAATTGTATAGTATCGAAAAAGAATTATTCTCTATTCTATATTTTATATGAATTTCCAGGTCGATATAATGAAATGTGTCATTATCAGGAGGTATAAAAAACATATTGATACGTACGTTGTGACACGCTGTGAAAAAATTCACAACGTATCACAAGAAAATAATAGTTCAACTAATATTAGTTCTAAAATGTTACACAAGCTGTATATGTTTTTTGATAATAATTAGGCTCAGGAATTTCTTATATGCATATTTCATTCTAATAGGCCAGATGAAGCAGTCGTTTTAAAAAAAAATGAAATTGGTCACATAAGTGTTGTTCACTACATCACCTGAATTGGATGTTTAATACAATTGGTTGGATTTGGATATTAGTGGATCTATGTGTATTGCTGGCCTTTGTTTATTACATTCAGTCACTACATTGGTAAAAAATGGTCAAAGAATAGTGTAAGAAAAGATTTATATCAGACTCAACCAACGCTGGCCTTCTAAATTGGTAGCTGGGTCCAGAAAGGACATGGATCATGCTTGTCTGATAGAAATTACTTTATCTACAGAATAGAATAAACTTTATTGTACGCCAGTTAAAGCAGTTTACATTCAGGAGCATAACATATAAACGACCATTAACAAATGGCGGCCTTATCGCTAAAAAGCAATTTTTTCCAGGCAACCTTTAGATGGACAAATCGACTATACATCTACACAAATAAATAAAATTTGAGTTTCTGTAATATTTTAACACAAGCTTCGGGGATATAAGTTGTTTCGTTGTCACGTTTTTATCACAGTTTAATTAGTTTTATCTGTATTTATATTCGTTTATTTCTGTATTCTTTAATTTATAAAGTAAATTCTTTATTTGTTGTCCTCATTAGCCTCACTCACATTACAATTTTTGAGTTAAATATAGTGTGGATATAAGAAAATACTTTGATTTATACATGAAGTAGATTATTTCTTTAATTTAATCCTAACATACAAAATAATCCGCAATTAATAATTCTCACTGATATTGTACTGCTTGTACTATGCGGGTTTTAAGCGCTGATTTAACTGTTCTATTGAAGAACTAGAGCGAATCTACAATGGTTCGAGGTGGATATTAAACGTAAACCTGTTTCATGGAAAGTTTTTGAAGAAGAATTTTGTCAAATTGGGCCAGTAGTTCCTGAGATTAGCGCGTTCAAGCAAACAAACAAACTCGTCAGCTTTATATATCTAGCTAGCTAGCTATCTTAACCATATACTTTTGAAGTATCGTCAGAAAAGAGATTTAGTTATCGTTCTAAGGACTGACTGGTGTCTTTAAACCATGGTCCTATTTAAAGATACGAAGAAACAGTAAACTAGTACAAATACCTTAAGGATTAAATTTTAAGTCTAGACCACCACAGGTACTACTTGATTTTCTTTTTAAATCTAATTCTAATCGTATACTATATTCTCGATTGTCGGTACTTGATGGAACTAGTTGCAATACATTCTAGAGTTAAGCCATTCTACATTTTTTTCAACCTTCGATAATGCCATCAGGCGAAACCGGTCAGGTGTATAAACATAAAAAATAGTGGAATTAGTACAAGAGATTTAATTCTAGAATGTACTAATAAATTTGATTTCACTGGTAAATAACCATAAAATGCCCAAAAAACTTATCTTATTCCCAACAATGCAATATCAGCTTATAACCAAATTCGTTTTTGCTATTTTTTCCCAAATTGTACACACCCTAATAGGAGGTATAATAAATATTTGCGCGCAGATTAGAACAGATGCGTCGTGGGCGTTCTTATTTCTTACCCATGATATAAAACAAGACTCAAAAGAAATTCTTGTTTCTGTAACGGATTTATTCGCAAACTTGATTTACGAGATTTCATGTTTTTAAGAATTTAATGTTTTTTAGCTGGGATATGGTCGATGAGACCCTTTTTTTATGTTATAGGGGCAAACGAGCAGACGTATCGCCTGATGGTAAACGATTACCGCCGCCCATGGACACCCGCAACACCAGGGGCGTCAAAAGTGCTTTGCCGCCCTTGGGGGATGAGAAGGGGGATTAGGGAAAGGGTTGGATTATGGGCCTCCGGTATCCTCACTCACTCAGTGAAACACATCGCAGGCGTTGTTTTAAGCTGGTTTTCTGTGAGGTCGTGGTATCACTCCGGTCGAGCCGGCCCATGCATGCCGAAGCGTGGCTCTCCCACGGTCTATCTTCTGAGTGATGATCACAAACTGGATAGTGCAGCATAATGACGTCTATTATCAAGGTAGACAAATAACTTTGGATAGGTTTGCAGATCGACGGCGAATTCAAGACACTTTCACTCAGTATTTAAAAGTCACGGAGCCTTTTGTCCAGAAGAAACCTCCTATTCTGGCTATGAGTAAAATAATGATGAAATTTACGAACTTAATATGTAAAAGATTTATCTAATGAAGCCAAAAAAGTAATTTTAATCCTAATTAACTGAATCACGACTTTCTGTGGTCGTATAATGTAAATTAATAAGGCAATGCTGTTATTTATTTAACGAGCTTACTTTATCATAAAGCTCCTTTACCGAGGCCGATACTCGCCTGGAGAACCGTTAAAGGTATGTTGGTGACTCTTCTTTGAAATGTGACCAAAAAACTGACACTACGGCTTCTCGTCTACGTCATCACCGATTATTAAGGATCATTTGCTATCACGCTGATTACGTGATGGTCATCACGTCCGCTTAAATTCTTCAAACATAAAAGGAAACATAACATTCAAAACAGAAAACGAGTTCCTTAATTTTGACGTATTTAAGATTGTGACACACGTCGACATCTCTGAGAATGAAACACAAAACACGGTAAAAAAAGTACAAAACCTTCATTAAACCTATTAAATTTGGCCATTCATACCGAAATTCTTAGAAAATTTATAAAAATTCCTGCAACCGTTTGGATGCTCATTTATAATAAAATTTCTCAATACCTACAAATAAAATTTCCTTGAAACATCAGAAACCATTAACTAAAAACAAAAACGGCATTATTTCATCTTGTAATTGTTAATTAGGAATTTGTATAAAAATTAAGCGAAGCGACGACAACAAAGAGATTTCTTTTTCTTTAGGTTAGTTATTATCTTTGAGGCATATTATATTATTATTAGATTTCAAATAAAATTCTTCGCATTGTATTACTTTTGCGTAA
Organism: Hyphantria cunea; assembly: GCA_003709505.1. Lineage (NCBI taxonomy): Eukaryota > Metazoa > Arthropoda > Insecta > Lepidoptera > Erebidae > Hyphantria > Hyphantria cunea. The sequence goes on from PKRV01000249.1 coordinate 1,004,009, forward strand.
ATTAATATTCGTAATGTTTTGCATATAAAATACGTTCGATTTTGTCCTTAGCTATTAATGTTTACTGTTTTATACATCTGATACATAAAGTTGTTAAAAAAGTTTAAAACAAATGGTATAAAAGCTGCTATAGACAAGTTTGAGGGTACAAGACAGAAATCAAAAGTAAGATGGCGTACTTAGTAATATCAGGAATTTATGATCTTTGAATTACTAATTTTGTAAGTGTGGGCGTAAAGATTGAATTAAGTATTTATAAAATTGTTAGAAAGTTTAGTAAACTTTAATGTAAAAGTACATATTTAGCAATGGATATAGAAATTTCAATGTACCTTACTTTGACTTACACAGTTGATTTTTTCTGTTTATTTGATAAGAATTAGGTGTGAGATAAGAGATAAAATGGGTCACCTGACTATGACTATGTAACCGCCTAGGCCCATATTAAACATAGCCTTGAAACTAAACTACACGTTAATAAATTTATCCTTTATTTATATTAATAATATTAATAATCCTATATGCCAATATTAAGTAAAGATGCGGAAAGTAGAAGATGTGGTGTGGTTGTCCATGTCCAAGGAGTTCCATTGGAAGGTAAAATAAATCGTATCGATCATGGTTGATCCTATTTCTACTTGTAAGCGTGTAATGCCTTACTGTTTATGTGATACCATAAAATTTCATAAAACTATTTCATTTTGGTAAAGAAAAAAATATACAAATTAAACAACACCCTCCGTTGGGTAAATATGTACAAGAAATCTCTATATAGATGCTAAACTCTCCACGAAACGCAAGGGTTTTCACACTTGCTTCATGTTTTCGGTTGAACACGAAACATGGTGCATTTGAAGTTACTAATGCACGATGAATCTGTACCGATATGCTTTTTTATCTGATTCGCTGCTTTGTTGTACTTCCCAATTTTAAGTACAATAAACCGCAAATGTTATGAAAATCGAAATCCTTAAATATTTTACATGACTGCCAAAAAAATTCACACTGAACAATAAAAAAATATTTACCGGGAAAAAATAAAACGGCGTCCAACCGTCGCAATAAAAAAGCAATTAATTTGAATAAATACAACGGGCAAAAATACAGTTCCTTTAATGGGACATTTGAAATTCTGTCCTTGTTTTATCAGAAGCCACCATCATTAATGGGTGCTTAATATCTGTAGAACACTTACCACCTCCTGGTTTTGGCATCTTATCATTTTCCTCGAATACTATTTGAATAACAAGTAGCCTGTTTAGTGTCATATATTTTCTTGATATGATCTTAGTAAGTGTGAATTTTCATCCTAAAATATACGACCGTGATTCTTTGTAAAGATCAACTTCAGAAGTCTCCGAATAAAAAAACATTTTTATTATTGAGTTGATATTAGATATCATTTTCCGGTTATTGGTCCAATAGATCTTCTTTTTGTTTTTGCTCTTCATTCAACATTTCATAAAGTCATCAAGCTTGTCTTTTTTGCGCAGTGCTTTTGTCATTTCTTAAGCTGCTCCATCTGCTAGGCTTGTACTTTTGTTCTTATAGCTTGTCACAGAATCTCTATGACTAAAATAACTATACAGGAAAAAAACACTAAATAGAACACGAGATGGAAATTTAATATCAAAGACCATCAAAAAACTTATATTTTATATTTTAACAAATTAGTGTCTGTCTTAATAGTGTAAATGTAATCAGCATATTTTTAATATCAGTTATCAGTTAAAACAGTCAATTCATATTACTTATTTGAAGTTAAGCCTGAAAATGACAGGCAAGTGACAGTCGATTTATTATAATTTGAATGATCATTTCTTTATCTGACATAAGATTTATAGAACTGTCAAGTATACCTTACTTATCATAAATTGTAACATTTCTTGGACACGAATAAGAGAATAATAAAAACGTAATAAACAGTATCAAACGACGAAACTGAATGACCTCTTTCTTATGCTCTGCATTATTAAACCATTAATAATTAACTGCCTCGATGGCCCAGCGGTAGCGTATGCGACTGCTGTTCCTGAGGTCTCGGGTTCGATTCCCGGGTCGGATCAAATGTTTGTATGATCTGCAAATGTTTGTTTCGGAGTTTGGGTGTTTTCTATGTATGATATGTATGTATTTACAAAAAAAAAAAAAGTATATAAGTATTATATCAGTTGTCTAGTACCCATAATACAAGCTCTGCTTAGTTTGGGACTAGATGGCGTTGTGTGTTAGATGTCGGAAATATTTATTATTTATTATTTATTATTATTGTGATAGCAAACACATAAATCTTGATATAGTTTATTGTTTAGAATGGGAGCATACACCCGCAACACTAGAGGCGTTACAAGTACGTTTCCGGCCTTTGGGAGATAGGGAGTTAGATGGGGAAGGGTTGTGGTATAAGCCTCCGGTGTCCTCACTCAATCGGTAAAACACAGCGCAAGCGCTGATTCACGCCGGTTTTTTGAGAGGCTGTGGTACCAATACGGTCGGGCTGGCCTCGCATGTCTCGGGTCTCACACGTGAAATTAATTTAAAGTGATAATTAGTTCAAGAGACTAACTAATTTTAGTTCAAAACTTCTTTTATTTATAAAACGTACATATTTAGAAACATATTAGTATGTTTATCGGCAGTTTGTTCCATGCCAAAGTACAGGTACTGCCTAATTTAGAATCAAATAGCGTGTCTAAGGGGTTATTGTTATAATAAAAAGATATACTACTCAAATTTTTACTTATTTTTATTTCTGATTTTGTAATTAGAAAGAAAACCTAGGCTTTTTGGGATTGGCTATAATAGTGTCCATTGCATATTATTATTTTTAAAAACTAAAAGCGGTTGTAATTTACCATTTTTCATTTTTTCTTATCTTACAAACCAAAAATTCTCAACGCGATTGAAGATTATTTTCGCTGGCAAACTTTGTTTTTTGTTAACTTTCGATGTGGGATTTGTCGGGTCGGATTCGTTGATAGAGCCGAAATGACATGATAAGAGTGGCCTTATCTCTAGCTGATTTAATATTATTCCACTTCTTTCCAAGGGTCTGATGGACATTGTCTTTATCAGATAATGGAATTTTTGTTTAAGCTATATTTTTAAAGTGTATTTGAGAGGTTTGAAGTAGCTGTGTATATTTTAATAATATAATAATATATTTTTCGCACAATTATTTTCTCCTAGTTAAATATTGTCGTTTAATCTAGTGAAACAACGATATTGAAAACATAGTCCGTTTGCCCCACTTTAGCAAAGGAGAGGTCCTTCTCTTTCTTCCATATTGTCCTATTATCGCTCTCCTAGTCCATGCTGTTCCTGCTGATGCTTTTATTTCGTCATGCCATCTTCGGTACTGTTTTCCTCGTTTAGCTGTATATATTACTAGTAGTTAAATTATTTTTGAATTGAAATTTGTACTGGTTATTACTATATAAATATGTAATTATTTCATAGAAATAAAGTTTAAAGATACATTCTTTACTACAATTTGGATCATCATTACCGCATCCTTATGATAATGATGATCCTAATTGTAGTACAAATCAGTGTTCTGTACTTATAGTTCCCCGTAGTTGTCTTTAATGGCTTTGACACTCAATACTCCGGTGGTTTGATCATAGACTTGTTTCATATAAACTTTGACATGTTGAATGTAAATGAATCAGGACCGTGCATTAGAGCGTTGAACCAATAAAGGAAATAGAACTGATCTACTTCAGAAGTATTTCAACAGGCCGCCATAACATGGATCACCATACTGCATTGTTGCTTTGACTGCATTTGCAATGAGCATGGTGAGCAGAATTATTTTGGCAGGCTCATATATATAAAAATACAATAGTTAATAAATTTGAACTATGTTTTTGTTTTAAATAATCAACAGTAGTGTTAATTAGTAAACAACAACCCATAATGTCCCACTGCTGGGCTCGGGTCTCCTCTCAGGAGAGGGTTAAGGCCATACGTCCCCACGCTGGCCAAGTGCGGGTTGGGGACTGGCAAGAATATGTTGTGGCTACGTAAATCTTGCCGTTGGATGTTTTTAAGCCGCCCGAAGGCCTTCAACTAAGCTTCACGACTGTTATCGTATGATAACAACCGGGACCGACTGCTTAACGTGACCTCCGAATCACGGAGACGCTCATGGTAACATGCCACCAGCGGTCACCTATCCAGGTACTGACCGCGCCATCGTTGCTTACCCTCGATGATTGTTTCTAATCACCGAGTGCAACTGGGCTATGAGCGCCTGTTGACTAGTACTCATCTCCTTTTTCAGAAACTACGTTTTCTCTTTCTACAGGCCTTACCCATTTTAGGCAAAAAAGATATGGAAGCTTTAATAAAAAATTATACCGATCCATTTACAATTTCAAACAATAATTACAGAAATAGGTGTAATAATTTCCTCAGATCACAGTAAATATTGTAACATTTTAAAAATTACAAATTTCTCTTAGGTCATATTTCGAAGAAATTCATCGTATATCCTTTTAATTCATTTTGTAAACTTTATTCTCCTATACTGAAAGTTCTGCTGTTGACATCGCTCTAACATATTAATTTAAAAATAAGGGACCGAATTGCATGAATTTCTGAGTAAAGTATTTAAATTTATCTGGTGACCTTATGGTCAGTGATCTTGATTCCACCTACAACTAATAACTGTTGGATGAGTTTTAATCAAAACTGGTTGTAAGCCTACCTCGTTTAAGATCTAATGACCGCGTGTGCGAGTTGCGTGGAATAATTGTTCTTTGTAACAATTGTTCTGCCAAGTAAACCCCACTAACAGGAGGCCCAATGATGCAAAAGTATCATTAGGCCAATATGGTGTGGGTGACCACCACTCTTGGATTCTGCTTATGCTTTTCAACTGGTAGTGTAGACTATTTTTTTTTTATGTTATAAGGGGCAAACTTGCAGACGTATCGCCTGAGGGTAAGCGATTACTGCCGCCCATGGACACCCGTAACACCAGAGGTGTCACAAGTGTATTGCTGGCATTTGGGGGATGGAGAGGGGGATAGAGGGAGGATTGGGTTATGGGCCTCCAGTATCCTCATTCACTTGATGAAATACAGCGTAAGCGTTGTTTCACACCAGTTTTCTGTGAGGCTGTGGTATCACTCCGGTCGAGCCGGCCCATTTATGCCCAAGCGTGGCTAGTGGAAGTGGAAGTAATTTTGGCAGAGCCATACAAAAAAAAGAAAACGTTGGTAATTTATTAAGATAGGTAATGTTTTTAGATTCTGACGCAGTCTGGTAATGCATTTTATTTACAAAATGTAGTGTTATTGGTTTTCCCATTTCCATTAATACGAGTGCATCGCTGTAAAATGGGTGGAATATTTTGAAGTGAAGTGAAGCGTATAAAAAAGGAGCCTAAGTTACTCATCATATCTTCAGCTAACTGCCAGTTACAGTCCCGTCAAAATCGATCCAATTGTACAAGAGATTATTCGTAAGATACAGACAGATATTTTTTGATCTAGGTACCGTATATACTACGTGTGCATTTAGTGATAAAATGTTAAATTACAAACAGACACTTAAATTTACTTTATTTTTATAGCTAAGCATGTATGTCTTATCATATTCAGTATAGCTACTTATACACTCAAGACCTGAACGCGCCGAATTCACAATTACTCACACAAAGCTCTTCACAAATAAATGTTTATTACCATTTTAACTTCATATTTTATAATAGAAATACGTTTACTAAGCTGCCTTCAAATAGATCTTAGTACAGTCAATTATAAAATATAATATCGTTGAGTACAGTGCTAATAAGCCTCTCAATAAGGTTAATATATTTACAAAACATTAACAGTGAATAAAAGTAATAATCATAGTGTCTTGCTCGTGCATTTAAGCAACTGTTAATAAATTTATAATACTGTTAATAAATTTATAATAACAACTGTTAATAAATTTATAATAACTGTTAAAAATAAATGCTGTTATGCAGTACGTGTAACTCGCGGTTACACGTACTGCATAACAGCATTTATTTTTATTTTTATTTATTTAATATTTCATATAAAGTTAAACAATAATACCCTTTTGTACAGGCATAACATTTACGCAACGCGTCGTGAAGCTTAGTCGAAGCAAGCTGAAGTGGCAGTGGGCTGGCCACATTTGCCGAAGAACCGATAACCGTTGGGGTAAACGAGTTCTTGAGTGGAGACCGCGTCTCGGCAAACGTAGTGTAGGACGTCCACAAGCCAGGTGGAGCGATGATTTGCGCAAGACGGCTGGCAGGAACTGGATGCGAGAAGCCATAGATCGAACTAAGTGGCGTGAAATTGGAGAGGCCTATGTCCAGCAATGGACTGCGATAGGCTGATGATGATGATGAACATTTACGTAAAAGAAAAACAATTGTGGTGTCAGTGACAGTGGAACTCTGGTACCCGTGATAAAATCTAACTTGTCTTACGGGTACCAGTGCTCTCTCAGATTATACATATCTTACATTTTTACAGAGTGGATCGTCAATGAGGAAGAAAAGATACAACTTAAAAAATATATTTAAATTTTTAGTTATAACTATATAATAAATGTGTGTGCTGAATGTAATGTATGTGAGAGTGTATGTGTATATATGTATTTGTATGTTTGTGTATATGTATTCGTGTGGTATAGTATTGTACAGCTATAGTAGAGTGATACAAAAATATCTAAGGGACTTGTATCCAACATAGGGTTAACATCAATGTCTTTATCAAAATCAGTCAATTTTAGTCTACAACTGAACACACATAATTTTTTAAATACATAATTTTTTTAAATACATAAATTTGTCTCAAAGCTCACCAAAAAGTTTATTATACAAATTTTTTAAATCACAAAAGAGTCACAAGTATTTACAGGAAAATTAAGGCTTATAGGCAGATTGAACATAAAATATATATGAAAAACACGTGTAAATGAAGATGTCAACGACACTGATTTGCGTGACGACTCCAGATTGTCTTGTAAATTTTTATTCAATTTTTGCCAGTATTCGAGTTTGTTAAGAAAAGCTTTTAGACGCCAGTATTGTTCAGGACGAGTTGAATACATGTTTGATAGTTTTGCCCTCTTTCTAAAATGATATAGCGATAGGTACGAGACAGTTTGTATTGAGCGATACCGTGATACTATAAAGTTATGGTAAATTCAGTAATTTGTTGGCAAATATCGCAAAAATTGCATTGACATTGCTTAACATCCTAGAAATTTCATATCCGCTGTTGGCAATAGCTGACCCAAGTAACTTCATTTGAAGAAGACCTGAACATCAGGTAGTATCGGAGTTCAACATGAATAAAAACGTGTCACTATAATTATAAACAAACTTTTTTGTTTATACTATACTTAATTATATATAACTAACTTCACTCATGCTGAAGAAGATAGGTTTCGTTTCTTTTACCCCACTATATTTTTACAAAATTTTAAGCATCTCCATCACAGGAATAAAAAGTTTCATCCCCTAATTTACTCCCTTAGTGGTGGAATTTTCTTTTGAAAATTCCTTTTTTAATACTCACTTACGTTATATAAAGAACCTACATACAAAATTTCAGGATTATATGCTCAGCAGTTTGGGCTGTGCGTTGATCTCAGGTATGTTAGTTAGTCACCTTCCTCTTTTATATACTTAATAGATTATGTTGTGTAATATTTATTATAAATTGTTACTGCCTAGATTCTAAACTTGTTTAGAAACAGAAAAAGTATATTGTATTTTGTAGAAAATACTTGATATTCAGAAAATCGATGGCTACGACTGCACGGTTAGCCTAGTGGTTTAAGCGGTTCCGAATGGCGTAAGAAAGCGGTTCCCGGATCTCTCCCGTCTCATGCGCAGAGTGGCACACCGTGGTGGTTTAGTGGGTAGTCTGGCGAGTCAGTCAGGAGTCCCACACAAAGCGAACACCCTGTCCCCGCGGGGCGGGGGGAGCGAAGTGCGTAAAGGCATTTCACCACGTAAAAAAAAAAGTGGTTTAAGCGGTCGCCTCACCGTTTTCTGTGGGATTTCAAATCCCACACTGGACAACACTTTGTGTGATCCACAAATTGTTATTCTGATTCTGGGTGTTTGCGACCGTTTCATGTATATTTGTAAAGCCATCTAATTCGGATGTATATTCCTAAGCGGGAGATGTCTTTTAAAAAGAAATAAAATGATTGTGCAACACATTCTTTTTTTTTGGTATATATCGTGTATAGATACATATGCATTTACTAAAAATTTATTAATATTGCAATTTATTTTAATATTGCAAATAGACACTCCAATTTAATTTATTTGTATAAATACACTTAAAAAAGTTTTGATCGATACTGAACAACTGTTCTAATGTTCGCAGACGTATCTGCTTTACTCTTCTGTTTGCTCTGATCACTTTGATATCTATCACATTGTAGCTCACACGAAAGTGTCTGTGGCAAATTAGTGACTGCGATTTTATTACACTATTTATCAGTAACTAGACCATCTCAGAAATCTCTCACCAATAACAGAACGTTTATAGTATTATGTGCCACCGAGAATTATTATTAGAGTTTATTAATATACTCAAAAGTGTTACCTCTGGGAAAAGACCCGATTCGGGAGCCGCGTCAACTACGTAAACTGTTTTAAAGACTCGAATCGGCTGGTGTGAACCAGCAGAGGGGACTCGCCTGTGGCGAATTCGAAAGAAAGGGCAGCCTATGTATGTTTGTTTGCTCCACTTGTTAGGTGCTACACCTAAACTACTGAACTGATTCTTATAAACGTGGTGTCAATAGATTTAAAGTTCTGTTATAATCAAAGAAACTTTATGCACAGTTTTTACTTAGTCAAATAAGTTTTTTTAATAGTCTTATCTTCTGTTACATAAAACGCTGATTACTATAGTAAAGAATAGATTATTTGATAGATTAATTGATTATTCATTATCTGACCCGGAGTATTGCTCTCGGGTGTTGATTCTATAAGAGTTTTTCGAGTCTATAAATAAGATGCGGTCTTCCTCACCACTGTCCCATAAGAAACTTTTTCATAACTTGGACCATTAAAATTTCTAAGTCTCTAAAGTAAGCTCTCAGAGTTTTGTCGGAGGATTAAGATAATTAAAATACTTGAAGCCAAAGTTACGCTACGCCTGCCGAGATTAACGAAAACGTGTATTTTTTATTATCTCCTATTAAAATATGAGTGGGTCATATTTTTTTAAAGTAAAATATACCGTTTTTGGTTAGAATTTCATGGCTGTTTTGCAATGAAATTTGGTATGAAAATTAACGTTTAGAGGTTTTAGCAAATAAATCATCTTTTATTTGCAATAAAAAACCTTTTAAACACTAAATTGTGCTGAAATTTTTTATATATACTTACATTATAAGTTCGAAACTAACCCTATCTATTTGGCTGTTGGTATGTTACGGTTCTACAGCTAAACCGCTGAATCGATTTAATAGAATTTCGGTTTAGAGATAGATTGGATCTTGAAAAAGACATAGGTTTATTTTTGACGTGATATGACATACACGCCGGCAGAGCCGCGGTTAAAAGCTGGTAATGTTAAGTAAAATAACTCTATCTGTCTGTCGATTTGTTACGCTTTCATGGCTCAACCACTATATCCATTGCAATGAAACTTGACATGAAAAGACTTTCATTCTTGAGGAAGAACTAAGTCACTCTTTATTACGATGACTGATATACACGTGGGCGGAGCCTCGGGCAAACACTAATAAATTAAAGGTTATGTCCATACACGAGTAGGTGGTATGTTCTGTTAGGTTTATTACAACATAATCATTTAAACTGTAACTAGCTATAATTGTGAATAATTTACGTGGGAGTGTTCCATAATAATAATATGTTTCCCACTTTAGTTGTAGTAACTAAAATAATAAATAATGTGATTTTGTCCGCGCAACCCACGTGAAAGTTTGGTTTTAAGAAAAACAGTTTACATTATTATATGTTATATTTTTCTTTTTAGCTGGAGTTAAGTCACCCACATTGACATTTGCATTTCTTTTGTTTAGAAAGGTAAAATCGCCATACCGTTATTATCGTGGAAAACCCACGCTTCGGCACGAATGGGCTGGCTCGACCGGAGTGATATCACGGTCTCTCGGTCTATGTTTCACCGAGTGAGTGAGGATACCGGAGGCTCAGACCCCAAACACTCCCCATACCACTCCCCATCCCACAAAGGTCGGCAACGCACTTGTGACACCTCTGGTATTGCAGGTGTCCATGGGCGGCGGTAATTGCAGGAATATTCCAAAAAAAAATTTGGGAATCTATTAAATTATATCTTTGTGACGGAGTTGAGCATTCGAACGTTTTAGCATTTAGTACGCCCTACGCAGTATATACGAACTACCAGGCCATAACACTATTAAATTATTACTCATTTAGTTACTTCACATACAAGCAGAGCAACGCTGATTTCAGCAACAATGGGCCGGCTCGAGCAGGGCGGTATCCTTTCATAGAGGACCAACCTCAAGTGATAGCATTCGTGCTGTCGTGTTTTATTAGTAAGTGCGAAACCTGAAGCCCAATGCTGCAGAAGTATTTAAATAGGCTGCCCTAGCGTGGGTCACTATGCATTTTCTGCATTGGCAATGAGTATGGTGACCACTACTGCTAGATGTCGCTAGAATAGGAGAGAGTAGAGTCACTTTAGTAAGCTCATACTTAAAAAAAAAGTAATTTATACAATTTATACTCTCGATTATCGGCACTTGATGTAACTTGTTGCAAAAGATTCTCGAAATAAAATCACTGGCACTTATTCCACCATTTTGTTTATTTATGTTTACACCTGACCCGTTTCGCCTTATACATTATCAAAGGTTAGTACAAGTGATTTTATTTCTTAAAAGTATTAAAAAACAGAGTTTTAAATAAGATGTCTATTCATGATTCAGCATTACCTCTAAATAACAAGATTGTAAATACATACAAACAAATGAAAACGAAATAAAAGGTTTCGTGCTTGAACATAGATACAAAGTGACGTAATGAATACCGTCGCTTTTAACTGGGAGGTGGCGAGACAAGGGTCCCAAAGGTCCAAGTGACCTAAACACGTTTGAAAACAAGGGTTCAACTGACGTCACTGAAATAGATTTGTTATTGACGTTGAAGTCCTTCGATAGTTTCGTTTGTTTTGAACTAACATGAGTTTGTTTTGTACATTGTTTTGGCATGAATGCCTGATTTTCCCATCTCAATCATATGGTATCCGATTGACAGCAATAGGCTTGCTCGTTAAAATGCAAGTGTGATTAAAATTATCACCAGATTGGTGTGGAAATTTGATACGCTAATCATTTTAGTGTATAGTTGTAATCGTATGTATGCTTGTCTAATAATACACAAACTACAATTTGTGTTACTTGGAGCGTTGAAAGAAGAGTCGCGTTTTGGCGTATTGCTGTTACTAAATTTTTAGGCGCAAGAAAGTTATTTATTGAAACTGTTTAAACAACAACATATTGCTTTTATTATCACGCCAAACTATTATCTATCTCTTTTTCGTTTCATTCGTTTGGTCTGTTCTAATTACCTAACAAATAATCACGAATAATTTAGAATTCTTAACAGTACCTAGAGCGAAACTCACTCAAGCCGTAAACCATCCTCAAAATACTTAATATGATATTATGAATGAAAAATTTATAAGATAGTATAAATATCCTAATAAACATATCTTGTTGAATCTGGGCTATCTACCTAGCAACCTAAATCACTCAAAACTCGTTAAAACCAGAGAATTTAAAAACAAAAGACACTCTCGATGGCTCACTATCAGCAATCTTCACTGCTTTTCTCAAAGCAAAAGTAAATTGTATTTACGTTCGAGACGGTACCTAGGAAATAGTCGATTTCCAATATTACGGACTCTATTATTGATTTTGAATTCCTTAAATTATTATTTATGCAACTGTTGTATAATAAGGGGCTTTTGAAACACGAATGTGGGTTTATAGTATCATATGAGTGTTTTAATACCTATAATTATATAATTATGACGAGTTGCATACAAGACTTTGTCTACACCCATGGCATGAATCTTCTATAAAAAGTTTTGAAACCAAACAACAACATTTTTGCTTACGAAAATTGCGGGTTACGACGGGATTTCGAATAACAGCTCTTCTGTGGTATATAGTGAAAGGCAGCTTGTCAGTTGATTTCAGTGGCATAAAAAAACTTTTCAAAATACATCGAGTGTGATACCACAAACGATTATTGATACCAAAATAAAGAACTATTATCGGAGAACACTAATATATAAATAACTTATATGTTTTATTTAAATATAAAGTATCAGACCAGATACTTATCAAATTATCAAATTAAAAGGATTACCAAGATATGGCTTGGGAGATTTGGCTACGATGATGTAGAGGATTTGCTTTCAATCGTGACTTAGTTAAAATTTTTACGAACTCATAGTTACGCGCACACACACACACACACACACACACACACACACACACACACACACACACACACACACACACACACATACGCAAAATTAACAGATCAATTTTGTAAGTATGTTTCATGTATGTTCCAATTGTAAACCTTTATTGTATCCTTATTTTTTTTGGGAAGTTACTGATTCCCGACACACAGCTCACGCTAGTTTGGGAATCAGGGCTTGCACTTGAATTGTACCCATACTTTGTTACAATAAAAAAAAAATTGAAATAAAAATAAATTTGAAATATAAATCATTTATGACATATAAAAAACTTAATTTAATCAGGATGACAGATATTAACTCAGTTGGGTTTCACTTTAATAATTATTTTCCTTGTTTTGAAGGAGGAGTTGCATTATGGAATATAGTACAACATTGTATTACTAGTTTGATTGATATTATGGTTACTGTGACATATGATGTTTTGATGTTGGCAATAAGCTGGAGAATTTGTAGAATGGGTTCAGATAAAGAAAGTTATGACATAGTACTAACAACAAGTTTAAAAAAAGTGGACTACGTAAAATCTTTTAATATAAATTATTTTAGATAAGTCATTATGATATTTATTATAAATCCACCGGTCCCTCATTTAATTATAAAGGGATCATTAGCTTAGGCGCTATAGTGGAACATACACACATACATAGACTGCCAAAAGTTTCCTTTCTTTTGGTTTTACTGTAATCATCTAAAATATCCAAAGACTGATATTATAATTACATATACCTATAATTATTTTTTTTTTTTTACTGCTCATCTGCAAGCCGCTGGTGCCATCGGTATTTCGATTTGTGACGATCCACCTGACCCGCTGGCGACTCGCCACTAGGGGTACTTGGGACTAAAATGGCGCGAAATCGCATAAACTTTTAACGGAATATTTTTCATAACAAAACATTGAACCGCAAAACAATAAACTTGTCAGAAGTGGTATTGATATCAATTATGATACATTTTTACTGATTAACCAATAAATAAATAAAAAACAGTTGTCTTCATTTATAATACGGCCAATAATGACCCTTGCTACATAAGGCATGTTGAACTTCCATTTCAGAGCTTATGTAAATCTTACACATTCAGTGAAAAGTAAATCGAGCTGGACTGTGCATATCGAAGCATAGATTTACACTTGGAGAATCTTGTAAACAATGAATTATTATTACATATATTATTACACTTACACACACACACATACACACACACACACGCAAACACATACGCACACACATATAAAAAGTGTAATTATAATTGTTAAAAAGAAAAGACACTGATTTCTGTAACACAGGTCATTGAACCTAGCTCAGAGATCAGGCCGTATAATTTGTAAAAAAAATGTTTTACGGTAATAAATTTCTTATTATTATTATTTGTATTTAAATATAATCTGTACATAGATAGCTCTCTATCTATCTATCTTATTTTTGTATTTATTTATATTACCTGAATCTCGGAAACGTCTTCAACGATTTTCATTAGATTAGTTTGCAGGGTTAGGAGGGCAATAAATCGATCTAATTGGGATTAATTTTTAGAAAATGTAGCAATACCGAGCGATTCTCGAACATCCATGTACATGATATTGGGATTTGTATTTTGTATTTTAATATTTTTGTTTGGTAAGTAAATTCTTTCAATCTTCTTATGTAAACGGTTATATAATTAGGTGCATAAGAAGTGTAGAACGGTGTAGGTATACACAGTGAACACGCTTAGACTGGTCTCTTAAAATTTCTCAGTTTGTTAACATTTTATATTGGTCAATAAACTATATTTTATTTTTTTATTTTATTTAAAGATCGTGGTTATGGAACCTACTTTACTGCAAGGTAAAAGATAACGGTAATTCTGTTGTCCTACTTCGAATTCAAAATAGACTTAAACAATTGTTTAGGAACTTTAACTACAAAACTTAGAATGTGAATATGTGCGCAAAAAAATGTTTGTGTGCTGATTTAAATATTTATCTTTTAGTAGTCGTTTCTTGTTTTAGCTATACGTATGCTCGTTTGCCCCCTATTACATTTAAAAATGTTAGTATGAAAGAACGTTATTATCATTCATTTACTTTAGCGACTTAATTTTAACCTGTATTTTTTAGTAAAAAGAATTACAAAATAATTGCAATTTAATTTTTTTATGGAATATGTGGCAAAGGAGCAGACGTATCGCCTGAATGTAAGCGATTACCGCCGTCCATGAACACTAGCAACATCAGAGGCGTCACAAGTGCGTTGCCGACCTTGGGGGATGGAAAGGGGGATGAGGGGAAGGGTAGGATTATGGGCCTCCAGTATCCTCGCTCACTCGGTGAAACACAGCGCAGGCACTGTTTCACACAGGTTTTCTGTGAGGCCGTGGTATCAGTCCGGTCGAGCCGGCCCATGCATACCGAAGCGTGAATTGGCGTGGTGATAATATAATCTGTTGGCGCCACTGCGCAACCAATCGGGAACTTATAGAAGGACGCGATACTTTCACCAGCCAATGGGGACACTTCTACGGACCACTATAACGTTAGCGCCACTGCCCAACCAATCAGAGAGGGAAGAAATGACGCGATACTTTACTGGCCATCGGGGACACTTCTACAGACCGCCATCTCCTCTAAAACTTACATTCCCTAAGAACTACTTGTAATGTGAATACGCAGCACGCCTATATTTTGTATTTCTGAGTACAACACAGACTACTGTAAAGCAAATAACTTTCTTAATTCATATCGTGAATATAATTTTATATTGACTTAATGTTGGTTTCGTTTAGAACATTCT
This sequence comes from Hyphantria cunea, assembly GCA_003709505.1. NCBI lineage: Eukaryota > Metazoa > Arthropoda > Insecta > Lepidoptera > Erebidae > Hyphantria > Hyphantria cunea. Next base: position 1,019,289 of record PKRV01000249.1, read on the forward strand.
TGAGATTTTTTTGTTATACAAGTTGCTTACTGAAGTTTTCCTTTCCCAAAATAGAGAACAATATCTTGTTATTACCTTCAAACATGCCACGCAGTTAATATTGTTTTAATTTTATTTTTAGCATTATAATATAATTTCTGCAAGTACTTATACTTAGTAGAAGACGTAGAACATGTTTTGATAGAATGTGTTCGAAACCAACAACTTGGATATTGCATGATGACTGATAAGTTGATGAATGTTGAAAGATGTAACAGCATCCTGGCCAGACATTTGACAGACATTAACCGTGGGAGAGCCAAGCTTCGGCATGAATGGGCCGGCTCGACCGGAGTGATACCACGGCCGAACTGAAAACCGGTGTGAAACAGTGCTTACCCTATGTTTAATCGAGTGAGTGAGGATACCGCAGGCCCATACCCCAATCCTACCCCTATCCCCCTCCCCATCCCCCAAAGGCCGGCAACGCACTTGTGACACCTCTGGTGTTACGGGTGTTCATGGGCGGCGGTAATCGCATACCATCAGGCTATACGTCTGCTCGTTTGTCCTTTTTACCATAAAAAAACAAAATAAAAAAAAAGATACAGCGAAGGCAATTTATGCCTTGTATGCTGAATATTGAAAACCAATGTGAAATAAAAAGTAGCCCTGGATGGAGCGGTGTAGATATAGCTGTGCCTAAGCTCTGTAAATATAGATTTAAAAAGCACTTTAAAAATAATAGATCTCATTATTGTACACCAGATTTATTTTAAGGTTAGCTTTAAATCAAACAAGTACAATTGGCGGCCTTATCGCCCGGAGGCAATCTCTTACAGGCAACCATTGATGGAGAGAAAAAACATGATTAAGAGAAAGTGTAGTGTATTTTCTGGTGTAGAGCGAGATAAAACGAAATGAACAAGTAGTAAAAACTATCATTTACCGTTATAGTAATACATAGAGCTTCTACTTAATAAGAAACCAAAAACAGGCAGATACTTCAAAAAGGTTATTTAAATAAATACAACCTGCGGTAACCGCTTTAAGTTTTATAGCTCTTTGCATAATAACACGGAATAAATTAATTATTACCTGTTCGCTTGCATAATTTCATGGCTTGAGGTTTATTTAGGACTTAAGGGACGTTTTTACCGCATTAGATACACAACTGTTCGACATCTAACGTTGTTTAACTTGCCCCGAATACTGGCGGAGCCGTTGTTGACAAGAAAATGTTTGTAAACCATTTAGTTTGTATAAAGAACGCTTTGTAAATATTTTAAAGTTTGTCCTATAATTCTTTTGATGCTCCCTCAAAACTGAAAAATGTTTTCAACATCTGAATGTCACTGTGCATTGAAATATAAACGTGTTTAATATGATCCGTCATACATAAAATTCAGATGTTCGAAACATTTTTCTCATAGATTCATTACCTTCATTTTCGTTGTACAAATTGAATTTTGGATCTTCAAATTGGAATTCACCACGTATATTGGGTGTTGCTAATTGATATGTATCTGATTAATTGTAGTTAAACAATCACAGCCAACACTTATGCAAATGATTATTGCTTAAAACTTTGGCGATATTAGTCTTACAGTGACGTAAGTAGCGAACATGCACATAAAATGCTTCTATTCGGTAATAAACAAGCGCCGTAGAGTTCATTTGTCAGTGGTGCTGCGGCATCAGTTTACAAATGGTCGAATTTAAAAGAATTCGCGAATTAAAAGTAATTAGTACAAGAAACAGACTATATTAAAATGTTACTGATAAATTGATGGTATCAATATGTATATATGACATTGAAAATACGTGGCAACTCGATAGTAAATACTGCGATAGTGAATGTGTCGAAAGGTACAAAATTTAATATATATATATATTTATATAAATACTGGAGTATTTATATAAATATATATATATATATAACCCTGTCCTGAGAGGAGACCCGAGCCTAGCAGTGGGACATTATGGGTGGTTTTTTGATTGATTGATATTTCGCTAGATGGTATCCGTGTGGTGGCAAATTAACAATCCGGAGGGAAACATTATGTGTGTCCTAAAGGAGCGAACTAGGCAATATAATAGTACTGAAAATAGAAAGAGCACTTGTAACAAAACCCACAACAACCCGTGTGGCTAACGTGGTATTATAGGGCAAAACATCCATTCTAAGAAAAGCCTATCACTAGCAATGAACTCCTAAAAACTATTGCTGCTGCTACAGTTTTACTTTACACTTTTTACCATACGTGAGTTAATGATGATATGTGATTGCAGCCCATGGACACCCGCAATACCAGAGGTGTTATTAATTCGTTGCCAGCCTTTGGTGAATGGGGAGGAGGATGGTGGTAAAGTTTGGGGTATGGGCCTCCGGTAGCCTCACTCATTCGGTGAAACACAGCACCAGCGCTGTTTCAAACGGGTCTCTGTGAGATAGTGGCATCTCTCCGGTCGAGCCGGCCCTTTCGTGTCGAAACATGGTTCTCACACAAATATGAACTAAAAGACTCTAACTTGTAACTTAACTAAGAAAGCCTGGATGTTGAGAATGAACCTAACTTTGGAGACTTCTTTTGTAACTTAGACCATCAAATAAACACAACGGTGCGGTTTCAGTCGCGTATGTGCAAATTACACTCACGAATTTATTAGAACATTTCGTTTGAAAATTATTGTTGCTGTTTTTGGTTTCAGTGTTGTTATAAGTCAGAAATCCGTCGCTAATTTCTAGTTGAATGTATTTAGTTAGTTCAAAATGAAAGGGGACTTAGATACGGTGCTAGTAATTTTGTTGAGAATAATTAATAGTTAAAATTGATATTAAAGGATCGTAGAGCAATTTTGTAAATTGTTACCAATTATTTTGTTTCATTTGGTATTCAATTAAACCATTGAGCTAATTGGTATATCAAATAGTTTACCCATGCAAGTAATCGTTATTGATTATCTTGTGCACTTACTGTATTAAAGTAGTGGGTTAATGCTAAATTGTGTTAATCAGTTGAAATGCAAAGTGCGTGGTCTCCAAAGCGAATCTCTAATTATGCATTGGTGGCCCAGTGCTAGCGTATGCGACTGCTGTGCATGAGGTCTCGGGTTCAATTCCCCGGTCGGACCAAATGTTTGTATGACCTGTAAATATTTGTTTCGGAGTTTGGGTGTTTTCTATGTATAATCAATTTGTATCTATCTATCCATGAAAGCATCATGGCTAAACTGCTATACCGATTAAAATGAAATTTGGCATGAAGATACTTTAATTCTTGTAAAAGAAAATAAGCCAATCTTAACCACTAAACACGAGTAGAACCGTGGGTAAGAACTTGGTTCTTGTAAATAAATTTACTGTGCCTATTAATATAAATTAGTCAAATTATTCCAAATCGCTACAACAGCCAATAAAAACATATTTGTTACGTAAATTTCAAGAAAAATAAATGCATTAATAAATATATTTAAGCCACTCTTATAGGGTTGGACCGATTTGGATGAAATTCATCATCATCATCATCAACAACACATAATGTCCCACTGGTTTGCTCGGGTCTCCTCTAAGGAGAAGGTTTAGCCCATACGTCCCCACGCTGGCCAAGTGTCGGTTGGGGTCTGGCAAGAATACGTTGTGGCTACGTATCTTGCGTCGGATGTTTTTAAGCCACTCGAAGGCCTTCAACTAAGCTTCACGACTGTTATCGTATGATGGATGGTGAATGAAATTGGCAAACACTTACGGAAAATTAAATATAATAAATATAAAATGTTTATTTCTTGTACAAATCGAAGTTCATTTTTTGTGATAGTATGATATATAACTTTATTAATATTTTAGAACAGATATATATTCCAACAAATTATAAAGAATAATATATAAATAAGGAAAGTATGACAAAATAAAATTCAACTACGTGGATTAATTAAATATTTTTTTTATTACGTGTGCGGCGGGGCGGTGTGTCGGAATCGAACCGACTAAAATCACACGGTGTGCCATTCTGCGCCTGAAACTGGAGAGATCCGGGAGCCACTGTCTTACGCCACCCGGACACTTCCCAGCGCCTACCTACTAACGTCGCTCTCTCGCGGCTGGCTTGTGTAACGGATGGAGGGGTAAACCCGTCCCGCTCATCCGCGGCCACACTCAAGGCGGTATGAGGCGCCTCCGCCACCCAGTTTGCCAGCGACGGATCGGGTCCGAGTGGAGGTCATCCTCCCGGGCTTTCCCCGCCGCCTCGTCGCGACCGCGGTAAAACTACTCTCGCCACCAACCATGGAGGGTACGACGGCCGGTAGCGAGAGATCTCCTCCGATGACTGCACTGAGGGCCCGACGCTGCGACACCACCAGCGTGTGCTGGGCCGAGTCCTCACTGCAGTCGCAGTGGTGGTAGGCGGGACTCAATTCCCTTCTGGCGACCGAGTGCAGGTTCTTCTCGAAGCAACCGTGCCCGGAAAACACCTGCGTCAGTCGGAAGGAAAGGGTCCCGTGCTACCGCCCTGCCCATTCGAGGATTGCCGGCTGGAGCGCCTCCACAGTGGCGAAGCCAGCACGTGGAGCCTCCAACCGCGAAGACCAACGAGTCATCGTGGCTCGACGGGCGGCTTTACGCCATTCGCGTACCTCTTCGGGTGGATTAATTTCACTTCGCTTAACCATTTATGAAAGAAAAACAAAGTTTTCTCAAACGGGTATTAGAATTCCAAGGAAATTATATTATGTCACATCACTACCCGGCAATGAATTTGCTTCTGCTGCTTTTTTAGCTTAATTAAAGTTACATGTTTCCATATAAATATTATAAATTCGAATTAACTTTATATGTCAGTTTCGCTTTCACGGCTAAAGCGCTGTACCTGATGCCGATGTAAATGAAATTGAAAGATAAGATGAAAGTTCATGAAGAAGGCCTAAAGCTATTCTTTAGTGAGATAACCGACATTCTTGTGAGTGAATTCTACTCATTATTTAATTACCATTGGTCAGTTGTCCAGCAGTGAATTATTAAAAGACATAGTAAAATAAATATATATTCCAAACTAGACAATTGATACAAATACATAGGTATACTTACTTTTTTTGTAAATATACACATAGGCATCATACATAGAAAACACCCAAACTCATTTCATTTGCAGATTATACAAACATTTGATCCGACACGGGATCGAATCCGAGACCTCAACAACAGCAGTCGCATACGCTGCGCCACCGAGGCGGCCATTGATGATTATGAAAGGTGATGATGATGGTGAAAAGGGAAAGGTGAAATTTCGTATCCTCTTTTACTCGATTCGACGAAACATTCTGTAAAGCTATAATATTTACTAAAATTTTATCTTTCAAATCGACGGTAAACTAAAATAACATTTTATGTTATGTCAACCAGGTATGGACATGTCACATATACGTGAACTACTCACATTATTGAACTAATACAGTGTATTGATCATGGCATCTCCGCGTTATTTCTCACGGGAATAAATGTACGATTTTAGTGCAGCTGCATTGCGTCCGCAGTAATATTTAATATGTATTTTTGGACCTGATTTATGGGGCTTACATTGATTAAAAATTCAGGCAATGAGTCAATCATATTTTAAATTGTGAAATTTGTTGTTAAATAGAGGAAACTGAGGTCAAGTATACCATGTATTGGAGGCGTATTTTATATCTATATTCAGAACATCTTATGATAGTTTATACCGGTTCCTTTTAAGACTTTCCATAGAGGTTTGCAAACGATAAGACGTTCATTATCTCTACTCTAGTTTAATGATAATACATTTTTTTAAATTATAATTTATTCATATGAAATTGTACAATAACTCTCTTTTTCAGGTATAAAAATGTGCATCAACGAAAAACATTGTTTTGTCAATGAAGCTCTAGTTCATGGGCTCTCTCTGGTACACTTTCTATATATATACACTAGTTAAATTTTTACAGAGTGGATCGTCAATAAGGAAGAAATATAATTATGTAAAAACTGTTTTTATAGCTATTTAATGAGTGTATGTTTATGTATGTGTGAGTTTAGGCGTATATACGTATATTTGTTTGTTAGTGGGACGTACAAATGATTGGGTATTCTATTTCGGAGTGGAAACTAAAAGAAGTTTACCTCTATTCTCTACGACTTAGAAAGGAAATTACTACTAAAAGCACCATGCTAGCTCGAATGGAATCTTACAGAAATCTGGCAATAAATAATGCTTTCGGTACTCATCACCAGTGATCAGAATATAACCCAACTCTTCCGGATTTTTATTTATGATTCTTGACTTTAAGGTCTCCGTGGACAACAATAGCCAATTTTTATTGAACTATATATATATTAACTAT
>PKRV01000249.1:1025704-1065140 GCA_003709505.1 Hyphantria cunea
ATATATATATATATATATATATATATTTATATTTATATGTATAATATTCGTACAAACACACTAACTATCGCTTCAAAATAGTCGTTAAGATACTTTCCAACGTTGGTTTTCGTCTCACGTATTCATACTAAGTTCTTATCTACAGTTTTACTCATGAGATGTCTTTACAAGTTTATATTGAAACTTGCGACAAACTGGGCGAAGATAGACGCTGTTAGAGAGGTTTATTAAATTCAAAATACTTACTGGTTTTTGTCAAACATATTTATCGAATAAGGTTTTTTTCTTTCAACACTTGGTTTTTTATACAAACAGCAGTTTAATTTTAGAGGCTTTAGAAAGAAACAGCATATAAATATCTATGAAAATCTGTTTCTTTTTTATTCCTCATATAGATAGTTTTATATGTTTTAAAACAAGACAATAGGACAGTCAGTTATAATACATTACTAGCTGACCCGGCGAACTTCATACCGCCATATTCGGAGGGTAAACACTAGAACTGTGACACAAGAATTTTATATCTTAGATTAATAAAATGACAGGTCGCGACCTTTAGTGGCTATTGATTCCGCTCCCAAGTCTTAACTCTTCTTGTCTGAGTTTTAGTTCAGTGTAAAACACACTCTGTCTGATTCAGAAAATCATTTTTCTGAGTCTAGGTTGCCCCTGTGTCCCTTTCATGTCTTTCCATTTCTTTTTAAACAAAACAATGTTTCAACATGTGCCCAAATAATGTAAACCCAAGTGAAAATCTATTCAAATCTTTAACCGATCATGTAATGATACTCAGGACATGAAAAACATATAAATATCTTTGAAATAAAAAAATGATTTCGATACTATTTGAAATGTAACAGAACTAGCTAAAGACAAAAAACGGTTGGGGAATAAAAAACAATAAGGTTACTGTAATAGCGGAAAAGTTTGATTTCTCTGGAGACAGCCAGTTGAAAAATATGACGCTTAAATATACGCGGCCGTGGTACTTGTAACAATGTTTATTGAAATAGTAATAGATATGAGTTCAGAATGCTTATCTACAGATGTCATGTAAGAATTTTGTAGCTAGGCGATAAAGAAAATGGTTTGATTCATATTGAATCAATTTGTTGATAAACATTGTGAGATCTTTTTGGTATATTACAGTGAAGTACTGAAAGGTATATATATAAGTGGGAAGTTAATTCAAGTCAACACTTCTTAATATACACAGCAATAAAAAAACAAAAAAGTCTAGCCTACCTATAAGACATTATTTTCACATTTTACTAGTTGTTTTCTTTAAGTATATTAACTTCAAATAATGAAATAAGGCTCCAAGGAGCTCCAACTGTCCCAGTCTTGGGTAGTCCTCATCCATTCGCTGCGAGTTCTTCTGCTGAGGTAACAAACACAAACTGTCTGCTGAAATTCAAAATTAATCTTATTGACATACTTCTTAAGCGGCTATTACTAGCACTACTAGCTATAATTTCAAATGAATTGGAGAAATTTTTAAAAACATTTTTCTTCTAACTTTAATCCATAAAACAATCGTGATATCAAAACCACAATAGAATAAATAAACAAAAAAAAAACAAAAACAAACAATCTCAATGGACTATAAATTATTCAAATGCTTGTTAACAGAGCGAAGCAGCGCTGGAAACAATTTAACTAACTGGTTACAAATTCGTTCGATAGAACTGCAGCCACGCCCTGCCTGTGTAACTTTTTAACAGTTAGTTGTCTGAAAGTTTGACTATGTCGCTGGAGAATAATATTTTACTGCAATGTTTTAGTTTTGTTTGGAACGTGACTCGATTTAACGATAAGAATAAACATACAATAATAACAATTGCCATAAACGTAAAGCTACTACACTACTACTACTACATTTTTAGCGGTCATTAAATTCAGTGTGCAAATTTGTGCATTACGTCATCAAATAAATAACTTGTTTGATGCAGCTTACTAAAACCCAGATTATTGAGCCTAAGGAATAATAGATGTTGATTTTACTAGATTTCTTTCTGTCAATTCAAGTAACTGACACTCGTGGAATAATAATTTAACACACTCAAATGCCGCCACATAATTTCATACTAGGCAGATTCTGTTTTATGGAAACTGGACATGGATTATAAACCGAATAAATGAAAGAATTTTACAGACAAAAAGATCAAGGTATAGAGCTAATTATTGCATTATTATGAAATAATAGATTAAAGGAGGAATTGAACTCATGACTTCGGGCTTAACAGTTAGTATCGGTCAGTCCATAGTAATCATCAATATGATATAGGACATCCTCCTGACGGCCATCAGATTAGTAATGTACTATAGTTCCATATTTTAAATGGTCAAACTACTTTGACCAGGTCAGGTCAAGCCAGGTCTTTCACAAGTATTAACGAATAGAATTGTAAAAGACTTCAAGTGATGTAAAAGAAAAACTCACTCCTTGCTTACTCTGTTGCCCAAATGGAATTTAAGCTTACGTAAGTTTTGAACTAAGGGAACTTACTTATAGGCTAAGGTTGTAACACAAAACCCTTTTATCCAATGCACTTTGACGAAACCCAACCTAAGGAAACACTAATGGCCCGAAGCGGAACCCTATTGAACCGATTGACTAAAATTTATCGAGTAATTTATTCTCGGACTATCTTACATCTTACGTGGCACTGTTTTATAGCCAAAGCCTCTAGTTTATTAACGAAAGCCTTAAACAAAGAAAGTGCTATCCAATATCTCACTGCCGTAGATAATCCAACTTCACTTAGGTGTATTTCCTTAGGGACAAACTGCAGAGTTTTTTTCCACATGTCAGGAATCATTGAAGGATTTTATGAGGAATCGTTTTCGTTGAGTGTCAGATAAATCAAAGGCATGAGTTTCAATATGCACTATCGCGATATCATTAGGCAGAGTCGTAGTAAATAGACGAATATTGGCGACTTTAGGTTTAGATACAGGTTATCAGTCAAACATTATGACATTTGGATGTGCAACAAACTCTCAGTTTGAGGATGAGAGTTTGTACAAATAATCATTATCGTTTACTACAGTAGAAATGGATGATGCCTACTCCTCAATCATTTAAACACTCCTCCTTAAGACAAACTTAAATTATAATTAAGTATTTGCAGTAAGCAAAACACCTAAATAGAAAGAAACAAGTGATCTATATAAAAACTTTTTTATTACTTGATAACAAAAAAACTTTCACCCTTTTCATTTGATACCCATATTAGGTAGGTTGTTCAGAAATTTGTAAGCCACCATTTTGTTACGGAAGCCATTTCGAATTATTAATCATGCTAGTTATATGTAATTGCATTGTCATCAGAACTAAAAGGAAACTTAAAATTTCAGCACAATCGGAAATTGGAAAGTGGTTTAAATTTATGTTGCAAGATTTGATTATAGACAAATATCGGGACAGGTAAAACTAGCTGCTTGTAAAAAGAGCACTGTTTTGTTTTGGGCTAAGTATAGATACATTTACGAAAGAATACAATTTAATTTATACTATAGCTACATGCAACCACTCTCACCCCACCACTTAAGCAAACCAATACTTTTAATAAACGACCGTGGTCTGTGATAAAATATATTATAACGCCTTTACACAGAGCGTAGAGCACTGCACGAGTTTCATCCATTAATCATGTTAGTTCGCCAACAAATACCAGCTGGGGTAAAGTTGGCGTGACTATTCAATATTGGTACACATATCTTACACGTATCACAGAGTAAAAATCAATTCGAACTTACCTAACGATCACTGATTGATTTCAAAACAAGAATGTTAAGTTTTCTACATACTGTGACCTAGACGGCTTGAATCAAGTGATTATGTTTTACGTACCTACTAAGTTAGGAATTTTCCCGATTGTAACAATCGTGCTCGTGCAAGTTAACGTGATGGATTAGAACATTTACGCTATAATATTTCATTTATTATTTTATACATTTGCTTATCTATGTCTAATTGCGCTAACGGTTGCGTGACCGAACCGGTGTGAGATTAAAACAATCAGTGTTGCCATTATAAAAGCAGAACACAATTAATGTATAAATTAAAGACTTTTTGGAGCAGAATAACGTTGAACCAGTAAGTTTACAGTTGGAGATTTATTACGACTGAATCTGTATGCGTGTATAATTTCCTTACGTGAGCAGAATTTCTGCTGGCTTAAAATAATTGTTTTCATACTGCCTCAAGCCACGTATGGGAAAAAGTATTTATGTCGTAATTTGACTGAAAGTGTTTTGTGTTTTCATTAATTTATAATGTAAATTAGTAAATAACTTTGTAACGCTCATAGCCCAGTTGCACTCGGTGATTAGAAACAATCAGCGGTTAGTACCTGGATGGGTGACCGCTGGTGGCATGTTACCATGAGCGTCTCCGTGATTCGGAGGTCACGTTAAGCAGTCGGTCCCGGTTGTTATCATACGATAACAGTCGTGAAGCTTAGTTGTAGGCCTTCGGGCGGCTTAAAAAACATCCAGCGTCAAGATTTACGTAGCCACAACGTATTCTTGCCAGTCCCCAACCCGCACTTGGCCAGCGTGGGACGTATGATGCTCAACCCTCTTCTGAGAGGAGACCCGAGCCCAGCAGTGGGACGTTATGGGTAGTTGATTGATTGATTGATTTGTAACTTTAAATATTTTTGTGTTTTGATATCTATGGAAATAAACTTGTATCCATATTAGTTACGGCTTTATCACTTTTTAAGCCCGATGGTGGCAAATCCGATTGTAGGTGTGCCTCTATTCAATTTCAGTAAAATAAATGTCGCATTATACCTATTGTGAATGTCAGAAGTTTGTGATAAAATCTTTCTACACATTTAGTACATATCTAACTACACATTTATTAGAGTTTCTTTGACATTACCAGATATTTATTTTGATCAATATTTGTGAAATAACTAGCTAATAAATAGCGAAAAATTATTTCATAATCTTTTTATCAGCAACGATATATACCTTGATCAACTAAGGTATTCAGTGTGTATTTAAATGGAATGATTATATTGGAGCTAATTCTGTTGTTGACCTCACTAACTTTGGCGTACGTACGCTTAACACAAAAGCATAAGCTTCCATCAGGCAGGGTACTCATATTTACAGGGCCATAAATAGGAAAAATCTCATATTATATGAAGTTTAGTTTTTTTTTACTAATAAACAAGCGTGTACAGCTGATCTCCTTTAATTTTTTTATTTGATACTGAACTAAAATATTGAAAAATAAGATGTAAGATATCGAAATATTTACTGTGAGCAAATGAGATTAAAGCATATAATCCAACAACAAATTATAGTGATAATTAGTATAGTGATGTCAGCAACAGAATTAGCACAACAAAATACCCATTATAAAAATTATTTCACTCTTTATATATTGTATACATATCAACATTTAATAAAATTATATCCTACTACTGTGGTTATAAAGTTTTAAATCATTTAAAGGTTATACTTGTGAAACTCTTTATGAACAATTTTTCCTCCATTATCTGGGTAAAAACATGGTATGTGATCATAAATGTAATTGCTCGCTTGAGCACAACATAAAAAGAAAGTTAAATCAGCCCTAAACCTTAGGTTCCTTTTATTTTTATACTTTTAGTGCTATGTTTTAATACTGTGAGTCTATCAAAGCCGTGGTTTGATGGTTACTTAGTAACCTTTTAACCTACGTATGTAATTTTTACAAATAGAAATTAACCTTTCTATAGCAAAACGTAGCGACTGTTTCTTATAACCCATATATGGTGTTACTTTGAATATTTTATTGAGTACCTTTAAATGTAAAATATGTTTAAAGTTACTACGGTAATTTCAATATAGCATTGCTTAAACGAGCCATGGAGAAATTTCGGGATAAATAACTATGACACTACAGAATACTGATTTAATGTTGCTCAAATACAAAATTTTGATCAAAATATCAGTCAACTTTCGATAACCCAAAATGTACATTCAAAGAGAAAAACGCCTCAGCTGAATGTGGCACGATAAGTCAATCATGGAGCTAATCCGAATCGCAATGAGGCCAAAAATACGCAAGAGCTGAGAATCACGAGCAAAAGAAATAAGTTCCAATAAAAACCGAGCACGTCGTAATTCAGGACACATTTGCCACTGCCGCGATCCGTATGAACTTACGGCGAACGTGAAACTTGTAAAAAGTCACGTATCTCTAGCCTCAGTGACAAAGCATTTTTATACATTTAAAAACTCTGAAATAAATTTACAATGAGTTGCATACTGTTTCAGAGAGCTGCAAATTTCGTGCCGCTCATGTTTTGAATTTCATTTGACTCTGTTTCATTTTTATCTTACGCTTATTTAAGTTAGTGGACAATGTTGTATTACCGTCTCTAATTTTGTTACTAGATTGGGTTTTTTTCAGCTTTTACCATTGTTTTTTCGTTATTTAATTATTTTTTTGCACATCAAGCTATTTAAAATCCGACATTTAGTTCCTGCTGCGGTAAATATTAATAAAAAGGAACGTACTTACATTGATTTAGGTATTTTTATGTATAATTTGAGTAATGTTTGTAATTATTAATGTAGATACGTGCTACAATAATCAGCTTGCTGTCCTAGTGATTAACAAACTGTTCCGTTGACTTCTAGTATAAATCATTTTAATTTATATCTCATTAAATGTTTTATATTTAATAAGATACAAATTTGTTTAATAGGGTCAGAAAACCGTGTTTAAGATGTCTTATATATACTTGAAGTAAAAACGGAGCACAAAATTTTGCGAAATTAAAATTTAAATTGAGGAGAATTACAGAAAACAATACATTAAATGAATAAAAGTAAATTTTTGACAACCGAGAGATCACTAGTTGTTAGTAAGTTATCAAATTATAAAATGTCTTGCTTTCAATGCTTTTATTATTTTTTATTTTTTTTTATATTTAAGCTGCCAAAATGACTCTGCCCTGCCTGATGGAAAGCATGAGCAGAATCCAAGAGGGGTGGTCACCATCCTCAATGCGAAAAAGAACAATGCAGTATGGTGACCCACACTATGGCGGCCCGGGGGGAAAGGGGATGGTGAGGGGGATAGGGGGCGTTGGATTGGGGTATGGGCCTCCGGTATCCTCACTCACTCGATGAAACACAGCGTAAGCGCTGTTTCACACCGGTTTTCTGTGAGGCCGTGGTATCACTCCGGTCGAGCCGGCCCATTCATGCCGAAGCGTGGCTCTCCCACGGTATAATATTTTATCAAATAACAACTATTTAGAAAACGTGCGGTTACCAAAGAACTGTACTACTTGTTATTCAAGTTCGTATCTATAATGCTGCCTCCGATATCAGTAGCAGGTAGCGAGATACATACATTATACGCAATCACAGTGCTGATATATTGGGTGAGAGAATGAGGCGCGCGTGACGACTGCGGTCCACAGACACACGGGAGAATATTAACATTGAACTGAATACTATCTTTTTTTTGGAAGACTCTGAAATGGTTCTTTATGCGTCATGTTAAGGTTGCAACCTAGCAAGTACCCATAAAAAATATCCCATGCATAAAATAAGGATTTACGGTTAAAATTAGTAACACGGTTGAAATATTTGAGCCAACATTTAATGTTATACGTCTACACTGATATTTTTAATGGTATCGTTAGTCGGAAAACCCCTTTATATTAACAAAACAATTAAAATTACTAATACCAAACACAATAGCCATAAATCTCCCCAAGTTATATTTATATTTAATTAACATCAAAATTTAGATATAATATTTATTTTTTCAAAAATTGTTAAAGTGAACATTTTTTTAACTAGGTATCAATATTATGAAATAATGTATTCATGTTCCATGTGTGGCAAGATATTGCTCCGTATGTTCCACATTCAAGCAAACACGCTCCAAGTGACGGGCCTAAATTTGAATCGACGCTGTGCTGATAAAGGCGCCATAAATTATGGTGGAAAGAATTTGGCTTTAATCCTACCACTTGGATATTATTTGTCAGGATATGAACGTAATATGTGCATGAATTGAATAAATACAATTTACATATATTATTATAGTAAAGACTATTTTAAATATATATATATTTAATTTTCTTTAGAAGATAACTCTAGCCTCTTGAATAAACACTGGGTCGCAGGAGACTTTACAAAAATACATGACATGGACATAAAGAATATCCAGACGTTGAAAAATAATTTGTGGATCACACATAGTGTTGTCAGCGCAGTAGAGGGCAATATGACGATGACTTATACCTCTGTTCCATTCTTTCAGTCCAATATAATAAATATGGCACATCCAAGCACATTAATTTTGGCATCTTAACTATTATAATGTCAGACTTTTTTCTGCCTTACTTTTTATCAGATGTAACATTTTTGCATGCGGTTTCCAGCAAACTGTAAAAGCAATTTTTATTGCAAAAACTGGTATTAAATATGATCAGATCAAATGTTAAAGCATCGTGTTTCTGATATTAACATTTTCAAAAGCATAAAGTTTGTATTTTATTTCACAATCTACTTATGCGTTTGAAACATACATGTTTCTTATTCCCGCGATTATACTTCTACAAACATTTTAAATTTCAGTTTAACTTCAAACTTAGCTGCCTGCCAAAGTTTCCCGTTCATTTCACGTTTGCCGAAACAAGTTGTAAGTTTTGGAAGAAATATGCACGGTCGCTCGTTTGAATGCGAGACACCAACATACAACTTTGACTTTTATGTTTCAAGTTTATAGAAGTGACATTAGATTTTGTATGGCATTTAAGGGGCAAAAGAGTTGACATGTCCATTGATCGTTAACGTCTATGGCCAATTCAAAAACATTTTACAACTACGTTACTATTTTTTGAAATAAATTAGCAAAAAGTGAGGCTAACTTATTTCGTTAATAGCTGGTTTTTATACCATGTATAGATGGATTTCCCACAGTGGTTTTTATCTCATAATATTATAGCGTTGAAAATTCTACTTGAATAAGTAATATTAGGCGGACTGAAAATATATTATTCTATAGTTACAATACATAAAAACACTCGACTTTACAACAGCTGCAAACGCAATCTCTGAGTAACTAAAAAGTTTTCAAGAAAACAATTGTAGCATCGGTCACAAGTGATGTACTGCTGTAACCAATGACGAACAATCTTAATTTCTTGAGACGATTGATATATTTGATGTGATTGTATTGAAAAAGTAGTAATTTACACTAATTATTGTTTTAATTTTGTTTTTTATTTATTCTTGTTTTGTTCAATATTTATCACTACTTTCGATGTGTAGAGTATATCAAGTATGACACGTTTATATAGCTGTTAACCAAAAACACTGTGTCATCAGGAACTTAGAGGTGATAATGGAATTGACCGTTAATATTGGTGCCAAGTCTTGGCCAGCTGATTTTCTTGAAGATGTGTTTGAGTAATGTTAAATTAATTTAGAAATCTTTTGATTTTGAATACATTTCCTTTTACTTCCATCTTCATGACGAATATCTTTCTATAAGTACATTGATGTTTTTCCTTCCTTCAGCCTAATGCCGGCCACTGCTGAACGAATTCCTCCCCAAAGAACGCCAATCAACCCACATTGATGTATTAACTGTTAATTCGAGGGCCTCCGAGAACATTCCAAAGTGACCTGTGGGATTTAGAATCAAATACATTGGAATGGTCTACAGACGCTAAGCATAACTGTTTTCGGTATTCCATGTATTTTTCAACTATCTGAGTTAGCATAAAGATCTAGTTTGTAGAAGCATAGTAGCATCGAAAGTCATTTTCATTTTTTGACTGTCGGAATTCCAGGTCTTTATTTCTACTTTTTTTCCTTCTAAGTAAGACGTTAGTGAATATTTCGTAAGTGAACTACTGAAGACTGATGGGTCTGGTATTTATATTAAAGTGTGATGTTAAGAACACAATCGTTATCATCGTACTTCAGTTTCAATCTAAAATTTCTATATGGTAAGGTTTCTGACCTACCAGATGCATGCGATTTGCATGCTCCATATTTTTAAACTCCTCTTTTATTGTTTGTCCTGCCAATATTCAAATAACTTGGGTTTAATTAAACAAAAGGATTAGGTACCAGTTGACTTTTATTTACTTACTTTCAAGGAAAAGTAAGTTTAAAACAATTTCTTGCCATCATATTATTCTCATTTGAAAGTCTTTTAAAATTATATTTGAAAGAAAGTTTGAAATAAATATATCTAGCTTTGAGAAGTTACTATTCGATAAACAACATTTAATGTTTTTTAGAATTTATACCCTTTAAACCGATTCTATACAAGTTTTTGAATTAGAAGAGCATATAAAAAGTTGCTAATTCATCATAATTTATCACAGGAGTTGGTAAGCTAAAACGCCCAAATATAATTAACTCATCTGTTTACCTGTTGCCTTTGAACTTTATTTAACTTAATCAAGAGTTACTACATTTTCAACTAACTGTTATTTGCGATCCCGCTTACGTGATTAATTTTTTGTTTTAACTTTGAAAATAATGAACTTCCATATAAGTTTTTTATGGAATATGGGGCAAATGAGCAAACGTATCATCTGATGGAAAGCTGCCGCCTATGGACACCTGCAACACCAGAGGTGTTACAAGTACGTTGCCGGCAGTGACAAGGGATAGCTCTCCTACGGGTATCTAAGAATAACTTATTTTGGCTATTGAACGGTAAAATTTATAATAATCCATTTTGAGGATGCTTGCAACGTAATAAATACATACTATTATTAAAGTAAATTTATATTTTAATATAATACAGTTACAAAATAACAACAGTTGTATAAATTTTGAACACATTAATGAAACGTAGGTTAAGTAATTTTAAACATCTGGATTTAAAATTTGTGATAAACCATGTATTAAACGCATTTAACTTGAAAGAACCTTAAAGTTAACTTTTTATGATCAATTTTCAAGAGTTGTTGTTTTAAAAGCCCATGTGTCGTATGTAAAGTCGACCCGCCGATGTTTACAAACGACTTTGAGAGAAAAGCTTTCACATTGCCATCTAACATTTCTGTTTGTCACCTCTAGATTTCTGTATATAGTTCTGATAAGTAAAAGTCTGGGAGTGTAGTCTGATTATTATACATAAAGTGGCATACAAATAACAAGAAGGACTTAACATTAATCAGTAGAAGGAAATCAAGTGGGAAATTTCAAAAAATCCATAGAACCAGGACGATATAATTCGCGTACCATTAGATATAAATATATATAATATGTCTATGTAAACTTCTACAAAGTATATACACTTAATATTCTTCCACAGACATTACATTCCAAATTTGTTCTCCAAAGTGCAGTGGGACACAGTGGATCAAAATACCAACGTCACCGTTGCAAAACCACGTTTTGGTATGAATGGGCCGGTTCGACCGAAGTGATACTACGGCCTCACAAAAAACCAGTGTGAAATAGCGCTTGCGCTATGTTTTACCGATTGAGTGATCCCGGAGATCCGCACAAATACCGCTCCCCCATTCCCCAATCCCTCTCCCATCCCCCAAAGGACGGCAACGTACTTGTGACACCTCTGGTGTTACATGATTCTATGGGCGGCGGTAATCACCTACCATCAGACGATACGATTGCACATCATCATCATTATCATCAGCCTATCGCAGTCCACTGCTGTACATAGGCCTCTCTATACGACTACGACTGCACGTTTGCCCCCTATTCCATAAATAATAATAAAAAAACAAATGCGGCACTTTTTGCAATGACGCTTTAAGAACAATAATGCGTAAAGGAACTTCCCTGCAGCGCATCCAGAAGAAGCTATATGGTAACGCAGTATCTGAGCTGACTAATCCTGTCACCACAATTATTCGCCACAATAATTATTATATAATACACCGCTTAATATTATCAAAGCCTCTTTATTTCCTTCTTATTTTATTAATATATATTTAATTCAATTCCTTTAAACACAAAAAATAATACAGTACAAAAAAATATATTAAGCCCGCCGTTGTACATATGTGCATGAAGTTTTAAAATAAAAAATAAAATAAAATAAAAATAAAAAATATACATTGAAAAAAATAATTCAATTGAAACTACAAATTTATATAGCTTTAAGATAAAGCAATATAAATTAGGATTATTAATTTAAATAACTGAATTATTAAATGCGTAAATACATGATTTTATTTTATGAAATATTTATTAATTTATTTTTTTGTGTACGAAATGGTTTAGATCTCCTTAAGATCTCTCAATGAGTAAAAAACCTTTTCTAATTCTTTTAAATATTCTCTATCTTTTGCTTCAGCAAAATAGTCCTCAAACAACCCTTAATATTAAAGTTTGCATAAAAATGATCTGATAAAAATGTTATCATGTTGTTAGCATATTAAACAAAAAAGTACCCCAGAGAATTGTATGCCTTTTTCATAATAATAAATCCTCGGAAATATTTTTATGGAATAGGAGGCAAATGAGCAGTCATAATGCCTGATGGTAAACGATAACCGCCACCCATGGACACCCGCAACACCAGAGGCGTCACAAATGCGTTGGCGACCTTCGGGGATGGGGAGGACGACACGGGTAGGGGTTGGGCTATGGGCCGCCGGTATCTTCAATCACTCGGTGAAACATAACGCAACTGCTGTTTCATACTTGTTTACTGCTAGGCCGTGGTATCACTCTAGTCGAGCCAGGACATCCGTGCTGAAGCGTGGCTCTCCTCCGGTAAAATATTCTCAACCGATTTAATATCGTTTAACATTATGTTCAGTTTTTAACCTTAAAAAGTAATAAGTATTAAACCATTACTTATTAAATAATTAAATTTTAAGAAGAAATAAACTATTTAGTTAAGGAATATTACAAAGCTTTATGGTGAATAGTACAAACTTTACAAAAACCAAAGGTACGATAATTAATTCACAACGCATCCATTGTCATAAAGTATGCAGAACTGGGGATGCGGTTATCTCGGTTAATCCGTTTAATATCTAACAGTTTGGACCGGTTAATGAAGCTAAAGCCAAAAGGTACACATTCTCATGTTGGAAGTTAGATGGAAATATCTTTGCATATTTAAAAGTACTGGTATCTAACGCTATCTAAGGCTTATAAATAAGTATTTCCTTTTTTGTATATTTCAATACTTAGGTTACGAGCATTAAAACTTGTAGGTGTAAATATTCTGATACAATATGAATAAAGCTATCATATTACGCTTACAAGAAAATAATGCTGAATTATTGAACTACCTAATATGATTGTCTCGTTAGTTCTAGGGTTAGGGTATAGATCTGAGGATTGGAAATCGATTTCTGGGTCGCCCAAAACACTGTCATTGAGGTTTACTTATCCGAAATTCGATAAAATAGCCCAGATTATGGAAGTTAATAGTGTTTCACGCTTATGTTTGGAAAAACACATTAAACTGTCGGTCCCGTTTGTCAAGAACGTCGATAGCAATTGTTGTTGGTAAGTCAGGCATCTGGGGGCACTAAATATAGAAACCGGTGGATTGAGTAGCCGAGCCCAAAAAAACTAGGGAATAATAAAGGCTAGAAAGAAGATAGATAATAAGTACCTTAGTATATAAGGCACAAAATGGCCAACTAGGTTAGATGAACTTAATTGTCAATGATCTGATCGTACTCGAGAAAATTCATATTACCTTTGTAACAGAAATGTCATAGAGCCAACAAAAGCTTCCCACTAGTCGACCAATGATTACAAGTTAAAATACTTATTAAGCTAGATCAAAGTATTTCAAGGACTACATGGTTGGCCTAGTGGTTTCAGTGGTCGGGTCCGGATGGCGTAAGAAAGCGGTTCCTGGATCCCTCCCTTCTCAGGCGCAGAGTGGCACACCGTGGTGGTTTAGTGGGTAGTCTGGCTGGTGTCAGTCAGGAGTCCCACACGAAGCGAAGCCCCTGTACCCGCAGGGGGGGAGCGAAGTGCGTAAAGGCATTCCACCAAAAAAAAAAAAAAAAAAAAAAAAAAAAGTGGTTTCAGTGGTCGCCACACCGCTTCTTACTGCGCCAAGTGTTGTGGGCTCAAATCCTACATATTGTTGTCCCACAACAATTTGTAGGATTTGAGCCCACAACACTTATTTTTTATTGTGGTAACGCTTTCATGTATGTGTGTCAGTTACCACGCTAAAGAGTAGTCTGTATTATTCCTGGAGAATCAAAGCTTCTCCACAAGAAATTTCATCAAAATCCGTTAAGCGGCTTAGCCTTAAAAACTTTATAAATCGATATAGTTATTTCCCAATTAAAAATATCGTATTAAAGATAAATAAACGTGCATTAACTGATAAGCACAGTTTACGCCAGATTGCTGGTAAAATTTGCAATAATTCTTGAGAGCATTTTTCTGCCTCAATACCGTCTGTCCTGGTCGTTTAGCGCCCGGAATTTGAGGATAGAAAACTAATAAGCCTTGCAACGGATCAAATTATCCTTAATGTCTCCTATATAAATGTGGAAGATGAGAACGAAGTGAATAAAGGCAATCATCAATCTTGTCATCTAATAAAAGTGTTTTCACTTGCAAGATATTTTATAAATATTTATTCATTTAAAATGAAGCTGTGTCTTATTATTTATTGTTTTAACATTATCTTGAGAAAGATGATGATTTTCGCTTTGATCTTTAAAGTTATTTTAATCTTTCAATAACAACAGACCTATCGATTAAACGTTGTATTGTTCTGTTGGACAATATCTATACTAATATGTATTATAAAGAGTAAAGATTTGAGTTTTTAGTCGTTTTCATAGAATAGGCTCATAAACTTTTGAACCGATTTGTAAAATTATTTCACCATTACATTAGCTTAGTCATCCCCAAGTAACATAGGCTATATTGCTTATATTACATTTAGAAGAAATTAGGGGTCCGTATGAAAACTTCGAGACTAGGTCAAGTGATCGAAGCTTGATAAGCGTTAAAATTTATAATAATAATTTTTTTGAGTAAATACCGATGTCTATCCGTAGGGAGCAGCGATGGGCTGCTAGTAATTCAATAAAACTCTTAAAATTCTACATAAGCGTCTTGAAACCCTTTTCTAATAAAGTAGTACCTTGTTATGTATTGACAGTTTAACCTCAAGTGTTCATTAATTCTTGTTAGGTACTCTGAGTAACTTGCCTCTTGTATTGACCGCTAGGGGTCTGACCGTTGAGTTGCGGTCGCTCTTCTAGCTACAAGCCGTGAACGAGTTTTGTGGAATTTAATATTGTTGGTAAAGGGAGAAAGTTAATTAAAAGTTGAATTGTTTTTAATTTTCCTTGTTTATTTGTTTTCCCTTAAACTGACACCTAAAAGCTTTCTAACACCTTATTTTTTATTTGACGTGATAATTACCTTAGGAATGTGTAATACTTCCTTTGATCGCAATATAATACTGAACAGTAAAGGTTAATTTGTGAATCTATACATAATTTTATGAGGTTTAGTTTCATTAAAAAACAGTATCATGATATATGGTTTTTATGGATTATAATAGTTGATAGATAGTTTTTGATTCTGCGTGTATTTGTGTGTGTATGTGTGTGTGAGAGTGTGTACGTGTATGCAAAAAGGTAACAGAGTTCGTCTCTGAGTATGTATAGCTACGTTTGTCAAACTACAAAAAGTTCAAAGTACAAAAAGTGTCATGATAATCCATAGTGTACACACTATGGATTATCATGACACAGACATGACAAAAATTTAACAATGGTTACAGCCATTGTTAAATTTTTGTTTTGACTTTGTTGTGTTTTTTAACATCAGATAGAAAGTTAAGTAATTCAACACAAAGAAATTAACTTCGCAGACCAATAAATATACATAATCTTAAAATATATTCTTCGTCGCAGCATTGAAGTTATTCAAATCTCTTTAGACACGATATTCTTGTTAAGTTCAACGACATTATGTTTTGTTAAGTTTTTATGCCCACTTCGTAAGTCGTCTTCACTGACAATTTACTGCCCATTACACGTTTCATTCTTTTCTAGTAAATTTATTTCTAACTTTATCTAAAATTGAAATCATGTTTGCATTGTATGAGAATGAATAGTGACCAAATAAAATAGTCTAACACGCAAAAAGTTCAGTTTTTTTATGACCCAAGCTATCACGCCATTATTTATCCCTTCAATGTTTACATTTCATAAACTAAGTATCACAGATTGCAAAACGTTTTAAATACGCTAATAATACAAATATTGAAAAATGAATTGAACGCCAGTTGGCCCATATGGAGGTTTTTCTCCACTTCAAACATTATTTGATACAAATTATTTTCAACGATAAAACTTTAAAAGAATATTAAAAATATATAAAATGCAAAAATCAGTAGCGTTATACCTAAATCAGCTGCATACTAAAACAATCTTAACAGGAGTATCGTATAACAACAGCATCCCTAACATTATAGTGAATTTCACAACTTTACAGAAACTGTAGATTACTACAACTTTACCATCGCTGGCTTTATGTATGCTATGAGTTCGATACGTTTCGATCGAATTTTGAATTCAACCCGAGACTAGTTTCAATATTGAGCAGCTGTGGAAAATAATAATGAGTTCATCATAATATTACCTTACAAACACTAGAAAGCTTAACTAAATTATCTGATTTCACGATGAAACTGTTTATTACTCTGTGTGATGTAGAATTACAGTTCAGGAGGGTTTTAGTTTTATGTAGCTCACGATATTCCAGAGGTATCCTTTTCTTTCATTTCTTACTCAATACCAAAGAACTCGATCTTTCACAAATAATTTACAGTATATTATATTTCTTACGCATAACTTGAAATCCTGGAGCCTTATTTGGCCATCAATGGTCTTTTTTATATGAAGCGATTTTTTTATATTAATTATATTTATGTATATTTGCGGTTAAGTAAACACGAGAAGCTTTTAGATTTATTTGATCTTAAAATGATATTTTTTAAAGAAACTTTCAATGTTTTTTGTTCATATAAATTTAATTTGTATGATTGCGATTGTTTCTTTTAAAATAAAATGGCTCTATATCTCATTCTCAGTAAGTAAGTAACGCAGTAATAGACAGAAAAAAAAGTTAAATTAAGTTCTTTTTAACTTAGTTGTAAAAGGGAGTATCTATTCGTCGAAATCATCATAGGGCATATAGCTATAACTTCTTTCAGATTAAGTTTTGTGGATATTCTATAAATTCGAAAGAAAAAGAAAAGCATCTAGTAACATGATTAAAGTAACGTTTTGAAAACATTAACACAAGCCAATTTCTCAGATAGATTTTGACAAATAGCGTTCGGGGACAAAGTGATATTATGCTCATGGTCTCAACACCTACATCGTCAGAATCAGGCTACATGATCATACCTGACGAACTGTGTGACTGACACTAAACTAAGTGTGTACATATAGGTATATTACATATGTACACACTAAATTAACTTAATTTATTTGGGAAACCATATGAAGTAAATCAATGGCCTTAATAAAGACTTTTACATGTAGCAACCACATACTCAATTAGTCGGTTAATTTGGCATGATTCCGGCTTAAGAGGTAAACGATAAAAAGATTACAGGTAAGTCAAGAATACCGAAAGAGGAAATGACTTATAAAATAAATTTACAATAAAATTACGTTTACTTGAAATAAACATACGTCTAAATCCAACACATGCAGAGTTTTACACGCTTGCTACTTTACTGGGTCGACAAAGTTATAGCAAATTTACGAGAACACTGTGTGACAGAGTGGCTCTAAAGCACCTATTTGTTTGGTTTAGTGTCCATAATTTACTCGCGCAATGTATTTGGGTCATGGATCGTTTTAAATTTTTTTGAACGTTCTACAGTTTCCTAAAACAGAATAGTTCTAAGGATTCTATATTTATTGGTTGTAATAAAAAGCGTTATTTCTTGATATATTTAACTGCTCCGGTAAGTAGTTACCTCAGAGAGTGCTGTGCTTGAGGTATCGGGTGCGATTCCTGGGTCGGTACAAATATTTGTATGATCTGCAAATTTTGTTTCGGAGTTTGGGTGATTTCTATGTATAACTACCTGACGCACATGACCTCGTTTACGTTTCCTATTGCCCGTGTCACGATGATTTTTCCCCGTATTTGAAACATTCTTCTTCGTTTGTGCTCCGCCCCTATTGGTCTCAGCGTGATGATATTTAGACAATTGCCTTCCTCTTATCATTCAATCAATAAGTCTATCACTACTGAGCAAGGAATCCCCAACTTTTTTATTCATTTAATAAAGAGGAAAATAGGTAAAGAGGCCACATGATGATAAGTACTACTGCCGCTTATTGATATCCTGAGAGATACAAGTGTGTTGCCACTCTTCGTGTGAACCCTAGAATTAAAAGACTATTGTTAAAGTAGTTCCGTTTCCTCCCATTTAAAATTCACAATAAATGAGAGATTATATTTATACTTTATTTATATGCTTTAATTTATTACATTACTTTATTATACATTTATATTCTTTCAGTTTCGCCAACGTATATCGCAGTGGTCGGTTACCACGGCAAAGAGTTTCACCGTGGGAGAGCCGGCAACGCACTTGTGACGCGGCGTTAATCGCTCGCCCTGCGGTGATACGTCTGCTCGTTAGCCCCCTATTCCATAGAAAGAAAACCATAAGTACTTTCTTAAGACATACAGCGTAACAGAGAGACAGATAGATAGACTGACATAATTATCTTTTAATATTAGTATAAAAAAAATAATAGAAGTATAAATTACAAGAGGAAGATTATTTTATATTATAAATAAATTATACAATCAATTAATTAGTCAAAAGCAAGCAATTGCTTTACAAAGGATTTTCCCCATTTGTGCCTAAGCGTCCAATCCTCTCAACTTTCTGTATTCGATCAATTCCGAATACCTCCTTCAATCACCATGCCTCTCAATCAATTCAGAATGACTGAACAAAGCATTACAGTGTTAAGAAAGCGTGTTGCTTTAATGGGCTAAGTCCATTTGATCTAAGATGGCTTTACTGAAAATATATTTTCTTTTGTTTGTTTTGTTTAGAATGGTGAAGTAGTTAAAGATATATTATAAATCTATATAAATTCATTCAAATCATTGAAATTTGTGTACACGCATAACTTCACTAACTTCCTATCGGCTGCACCAAATCAAATCTTTAATTTATGTGTTCGTTATTGTTAGTACAAGGTTTGAATAGAAAAAAATAACAAAGATAACCTCAAAAAGTATTTATACTACCTGTATGAAACCGAATCGAGCATTATTACTAAGACAAGCTTTGCAGAAATTTATAAAATATATACAAAAGAACAATATGGCAGTATGAAGTTTGCCGGGTCAGCTAGTTACCTAAAAAGAAATATGTTATAGCATTATTAAATCTTTTCTGTATTTCGCCGACTATCTACAATGAACTTACAGAACCATAAACGTTGCTAGGTACTTCTATTAATAGAAAGTAATCTTACTAGCTAAGTAATTTAAAAGGCCTATTATAATATTTCATGTTGATGTTGTCCATAATTATATTTTATTGATATAATCTGAATCTAAGTTGATGTGGCAATGGGCTGGCCATATTAACAGCAGAACTGATTAGCGTTGGTATATATACTATACGAGTTCTTGAATTGAGACCGCGTATCGGCAAACGTAGTGTGGGACGTCCACAGGCCAGGTGGAGTGATGATCTGCGCAAGACAGCTGGCAGGAGCTGGATGCAAGAAGCCGAAAAAATCATTTGGTTTTTTTTTACATACACATCTAATTATAATTGACAAATTAGAATCTTATTTGTTCGTTTAATTAAAATTCATTGCATAGGTGTTTATTTTGAAGTAATATATATATTTATCTTGTGAGATTGGGGCCATATTATTGTTAACGCTTGGCTGGCGCAGCCTATGTGCTATCTCCTGTAATTAATTTGTGTGCCATTGAATGCGGCCAAAGTGACTGAAACTATTAATTAATAATTTATTGATATTTTGCATGTAATATGTGTACATCATGTTTTTTAAAAGTCAATAATATTTCTATTTTTCCTATTCTACTAATATTAGTTTCCTTGACTTGATCTTGTTTGTATGATAGTTTTACGTATTAAGTTTTATTTGTAAGAAAAGGAATTAAATATGAAATAGCTAAGAAATTGACTGAGGCTAATAGATAAAATAGTATAAAGAGAAATATAACTTTAAGATCTGATTAAAAAAGCAGGTTAACACAGACATTGACGACCGACCAAAGTATCTGCACGTCACACATTTATTTCTTAAAACGATCACACAAACACACTACATACACTACCATTAGTCAAATAACCAATCATTGATAAAATACTAGCTTTTACCCGTTCTAAATAGTAGCTTACATATTCCTCAAAAATCAAAGTAAATCTATGTTGCTGCTGCTTTCCATAATTTGCTGTTTAATCGTGAAAGCATAACAGAGAGGCAGACAGAGTTACTTTCAAATTTATAACATTAGTATAGATTTATTCTTAATAGAAATCAAACCTACGCAGAATGTACTATTAACTGTTAAACCGATTTGTCATTCAGGATTAGAAGAAGTTACGTCACCCAAAATTTTATTCTTGTTGATTGAAACTAAGCTAACAAAGCATTTGAAAACATTCTCGCTTATTAAAAGTACATTGAAACACAAGTGGTTTCTCAATATAAATACATTCAAAGCTTTCGTAACTGACCAAGAGATGTTAATGAAATGAATTATGGTAGCAACCGTGACCGCTCTAATTAATGCAGTTCCTCTTAGTCTAACCACGCAATGAGAATAATTTAGATGCCGAAGCTAGGCTCGTTACATGCAAATTAAATTTTAATATTTTAACCTCAAGCTCCCAAGGGCGAAGGTGTAATGAGATTTGTTGCTAACAGAGACACGCTGAAGCACATAGAATGTGGAAAAATTGTAGTTACTCTAAATTAATGAGCAGGTAATAAATTTGGAAGTTCAGCATTAGCAGGATTATATTTGCGAAGGTTGTGATCATTTGTTACTTATAATACAGGGTATGTTATACTTTCTTTCATTTCATTGGTAATTATTTCTCCTTTATTAATCTTTAGTATGTGGTATGTATGTACAAGTCATTGAATCGTAATTAAGGAGGAAAAGCTTACCGTAGCGTCGTTAGTTTTTGTCTCCAATAGCTTTATTAGTATTGTCATTTTTGTTTAATGTTTCTTCTGTGGCAATTATTTATCCTTGAGATTATAATTTGTCGTTAATTTTAATTTTGGGGAGGAATGAGCTTCATTGCACTCGAAGCACGATGATAAGAGAAACCCTCGCAAATTGCTCCAGAAAGGACTCGGAATGGATTTCTCAAGTTACAAGTGTCTAAAGTCAACGGTGTTATTAATTTCAAGTGATTGTTTGCTATTAAAATATTGTAAATAGTGGATATCAAGAGAGTGGAAGTTGAAATTGATGATAAAAAATAATGATGATGACACAGTGGAATAAATATTTATTGAAACAAGTTTATAAAATTTCTACAATATTTTTATAAATGTAACGGTTACCAAATATTTTATATTCATAGTCCAAACATCTAGGAAGAAATAAAAAGTCAAACGTCGTATGAAAATTTTCCAAAGAGTATGTTCGGGGAGCATCGATTTCAAACTTTATACCGGTAATATAAAAGTTCCTGACTATCGTAAACTGAACAAATATTCAAGCAATATGAGATAAATGCCGGGGGCAAACCTATGACTTTGGTTTATTGGTCCCAATTTTAGTTTTCTTCGACCATAAAATATTCAACACTAAAGGTAGTCACATATGGCCGATCCAAGTTTTGATAAAGTCTAAACTCATGTTGTTTGAAATAAGAGTTGGAAATTTGCTTCATATGCTTATTAAAATATGCTTATTTTCTTGTTGAAATTCCGTAAACATTTATAAATTACAAACACCTGTCTAAGAATTTATATATATGAATTTATCTGCTAAGCTTTCACGTGTTAACCGTAAATCTTATCTTATGAAAATTTATATACATATTTTAGAGGTACAAAAATAAATGTACCTTTACCTATATTAATATAATCAGGGCGGGTAAAACGTAACATAACAACTATAACAAGATACTAAAGTAGCTGTTCGTGATTTAGATCTCGTAAAATGTGGATAATCTCATATGTTTATCAATGTTATAAAAGTATATCTCGTATTTTTATCAATCTATGTCGTTTACGACATTGTTTCTTCATAAATATATCTTGTTAATTCTTCAGTATAGAGAATATTGAACTTCATGATTTAATTAAGTATGAAAATCTATTGTACGTTTAGATCCAATCAGAGAAAGAGCAAAAAAATGAGATTGTACACGTGCAATACCATATACGTCTCAGCGATGTAAAATAGGTACCCTCAAAATGATTTGGAAATATGGATTGGAATTATGTGGAGGAACGGATGTCATATCCCTCCAACACAAAGGGATGATCCGACCAGGCGAGGTGATCATGCCTAGTGGGCCACTGCCCAACGGTTGATATTGGGAAGTTGTAAATATGTTATTCGGCGCGAGAATTTCTATTGTGCGATGCAAGATTGGCAGTTTCTTAGTTTCCTTTGTTACTCCGTAGTTCGATGTATCATCAGTAGATGGCGTTGTAGAGTGTTTTTTTTTATTTCGCCACAGTGTGGTAAGTTCGGTGCTCCCCTACTAGTTTTTTCTTTGATAGAATGACATCTAAAACTGACATCGAGAAACCCTTTTTCCCTTAAAAATTACTTCTGCCTTAAAAAATAGGCTTATCTAAAAAAAATATTTATGCAGATAAATAAAACATTTGAGAATAATCTCACTGCTGGTCATATGCCTCAATTGCAAGCTACTTATTTCGATCCTTGGCTTCATTAATTTAATTTAATATTTTTATGTGAATCCATAAACCCTTTGAAAACAGTTATAGATGCAAATACGCAAAATTGTTTCACAAATAAACATGATCTGCGAATCGCAAACATTGGTGCAAATATTTGTAATCTGTTAGGAAAGCAAAGCGTAGTGATAGCTTCAAATAATCTCTACGTTCAAATTTGTGGTTTTATAGCAAATATGAAGAGATGTGTTGCCTGTTAGAGATTAAGTTTGCTTAAAAGTTTTTTTGGGCTTAAAATTTATATTAAATGATTACATATATAAATACAAAAATAGAGAACGACAAAAAGGAACCATGGTAAGTAAGAAAACTTTTACACTATTAAACTATAATTATATGATCTTCCTTGTGCAAAACTAGAAATTCACTCCTTGGCACATGGCTTTTTGATAACAATCTAACCAAAGCCTGTATTCTGGTAACTGAACTGGTAATAATCATATTAATAAAAAAAACTGAAATTTTACACACAACGCCATCTAGCTTCAAATTAGGCAGAGCTTGTATCATAACAGCTAGAATGACTGATAGAATACTTTTTTTTTTTTTTTCACATTAATACATGCGAATTCCGAAATCGACATATGCAGATCATATAAACTTCAATCCGACCTGGGAATCGAACCCGAAATCTCAAGCACAAAAGTCGTTCGTCTACGCTACTACTGCGGCACCGACACAGTCAATTTACTGAAATTTTTGTATTTCCAAATATTTATGTATTTGAGAAGCTTTCCAGCTAGACAGTGAAAATATAATCAGACGCACACAATTATTTGCCCTAAATTAGAGACGAATCTTTGACCTGCAGCTTAAAAATTAGGTCACTAACTTTGGCGAGGTGGGTGTGAGTAATAATGTATTGGAGTTCACAAACCCTCACCAATTTATCCGTGTTCGAGAGAAATTCCTATATACAATATATAGGAATTTCTTCAATAATTTAGTCCAATTGTTGTTT
The DNA here is from genome assembly GCA_003709505.1 of Hyphantria cunea. Lineage (NCBI taxonomy): Eukaryota > Metazoa > Arthropoda > Insecta > Lepidoptera > Erebidae > Hyphantria > Hyphantria cunea. The sequence continues at coordinate 1,049,618 of PKRV01000249.1, forward strand.
CACAATTATATTTAACACAAAGAAGAAGAAGGAAGAAAGAAGCACAAAAGATGTTTTTGTACATAATAAAAGATTTGATTTATACAAGTATATGAAAGTATTAGTATGTATGTGTACGTGAGTTACCCATACTATCTACTACGCTCTAAACTAACAGGCCAGTCATAACAATACAAAGTTACAAACAAAAACAATATAAACTTATCAAGTGTACCTATTTACTGGTAGAAATCTATACTTTGAACAAGTAATCTAAATTTAGCAGACGTTTCCAAATTCATTTCTGGAAATATCGACATATTGACCTAACAAAAGGCCGAATGTTCCTCATTGGATTTAAAATAAGTCTGGAAGGGATCTAATCTGTCTAATGATTGGCTTCAGTCTCGGACTGGTTACATTATTTGAGCTACTGGGGTTAACCTTTATGTAAGACCAATTTTCGGGAACCATTATGTTTATTTACGATATGAAAGGAGATATAAATTGAAATATGAGTGTGGATATTGTTACCAATGTCACTGTAGTATAAATAATGTCAAGCTATGATGTCGTAGGTGATGTAGTTGGAAGTCCCCACGACACAGGGAATCCTAGTGTGGGGCTTAGTGTATATTATACAGTTGCAAACTTTAAATTATGAAAACAATAAATTATTATTATTATAAAAAAAAGTCAAAGTCATATTTTATTATAGTTTTACACACAGTTAAAAAGTATTGAAATGAGTGCATAGAAGTATAAATATTTATTTATAACCTATAATATATATCCCTCGGACAGAGGTCGCGGTTACAATCTGTATTTCTGTGTAAATAGATTTGGATTTTATGTTTTGTCCAAAAGCATGACTGTGTCTACAAATGATAAATATCTGAATCTAGATAATTGACTTTGTGTCATTGGTTTCCTTAAATGGTTTATCCATAATTTTTACATAATTTTGTAGACAAATTTTAACAATACACATATATTTAATACGTCAACAATTCAATTTCTATTTTAAAAATACAGATAATCTTCTTATATATAAATATTCTCTTCATGTGTATGTGAGTAAACTCCTAAACGGTTGAACCGATTTTAATGATTTTTTTTTTGTGTCTATTCTTGAGGATTCCAGATTGGTTTAGATTCACGATTCGGTGTAGTTAATTGGTCCGGCCATATTATAACTTGAGTAACATCGCGGAGCTCATATAGTAAATAAATAAAAATCAAAAGCGTGTAGCGAAATTCAGTTTTTACTGATGACATCTACAAGATACGGGTCTGATTGGATAGGAATTTTGAATTCAAGATATTTATAATCCTATATAAAATCTATTAACAGTTAACTATGAACCTCAGGTGCAATCGTAAATGGAGTGAGCCATATAATTTCACGACTTGCTCAAAACCAATTTCACACAATCCTTTCCACGCTAGACTACTAGATAGCACCTTAGTTTGAACTCATAAAGAATTAACTATGATATGATAACAGGTTACTTTAGAATTCAATTTTCGGGTTTGGGATGTATAAATTTCCCAAGGGTCCGCTATGTCAAATACACGGTAATGTGATGGCTGGAATGGACAAAGGCGCTAAGGCATGGACAATAGCGAATGAGGAGAAAAGATTTAATGCTTATATATATTTAAAGTATTAATTATACAAAATATCATCGTGGAAGAGCCACGCCTGAATGGGCCAGCTCAACCGGAGCGGAACCACGGCCTCACAGAAAACCGGTGTGAAACAGTGTTTGCGTTGTGTTTCACCGAGTGAGTGACCCCTTCCCCCATCTCCCCCACCATCCCCAAAAGGTCCAATAATAATAATATATTAACAACTAATTACAATTTATCTATTTTTTACCTGCAGTGCCGCCCCCGTGTTGGAAATCGACAATAATAAAGAGTGGCCTATGTCCTTCCTCAAGAATCAAAGTATAAACAAACAAACAAACAACAACCCATAATGTCCCACTGCTGGGCTCGGGTCTTCTCTCAGGAGAGGGTTAAGGCCATACGTCCCCACGCTGGCCAAGTGCGGGTTGGGGACTGGCAAGAATACGAGGTGGCTACGTAAATCTTGCCGTTGGATGTTTTTAAGCCGCCCGAAGGCCTCCAACTAAGCTTCACGACTGTTATCGTATGATAGTAACCGGGACCGACTGCTTAACGTGACCTCCAAATCACGGAGACGCTCATGGTAACATGCCACCAGCGGTCACCCATCCAGGTACTGACCCCGCCATCGTTGCTTACCCTTGATGATTGTTTCTAATCACCGAGTGCAACTGGGCTATGAGCGCCCCAAAGCGAATCAAAGTATCTCCATCCCAAACTTATTGGATTCGATATTGTGAGAGCGTAACAGACTGAGTTACCAACGAATTTATAATATAAGAATGGATTTAGTTTTTAAATAGGTATTTGTTTTTTTTTCTTGTTTGGAAATACGTGTGTTATGTTGACAGCGTTAGACTTGCTTCTTGATACGTTAATACGCCTCTCTCTTGTTACTTAAGCTGTTTCCTATAATAATAAGCGGCGCACTATCTAAACTTAATATCAGAGGTGTTCTTCTCGATAGCTGTTAACTCAAGATTTATGTTAACTACATATTACAGGCATGGTTTCGAGTGAAATAAGCCTTTTTTATGGTATTATGTACAATAATTTACTTTTATTCTAGAGATTATTATAGTTTTTCAGAGTAACAAACAAGTAATAAATCATTTGAAATAAAACGTCCTAACAGCGCCAATAGCTGCCATCTTTATTATATTAACTTAAGAACTAGAAAGATAGAAAGAAATCTAAAAAAAATACTTTTTTAAATTTTTAACCAATTTCAGTCTCGCGACTAAGACGAATCTATTGACACCACTCACATAAATACGACAAGCTGTTTAAGCTCTCACTCTACACTCGAAAAACATAACCCTCTTTCTTTCGCAGTCAGGTAAAAAGTGTGATACCTTCGCTTTGCTAAAGCTCAGTTATGAAGTCTTAGAATCGCAGTTTGAGTTTATCCTTTGAAATCATCGCTAGGGTAAACACGTGATATTTACCACACAGTATTTTCTATCTCTTTCAGTTTTGTTGAAATAATTATAACAACCTGTTCAACACATCATCATTAGATCCCACTGATAATATACTTAAGTATAATTTAAAATTAGCCTATAGAAGTTGTAATAGACTCAAACAGACACATAACATAACATACAATCACGCCTTTTTCCCAGAGGGGTAGGCAGAGGCAATTGATCTCCACTTATTACGGTCCTGACATACTTCTTTTGCTTTGTCCATATTCATCAATCACTGTACGCATGCTTGTCGGTTCCTGGTGCTCTTCACATTATCCCTTTTCAGAATATCACCAATTTGTATGTATGTAGAAATGTTCGCCGTGGACGACCTCTTCCGACACTTCCACACACATTCGCTCTGTGAATTCCTTTCGTGAGTTTTCTATCATCCATCCTAAACTCTCTAAATAGAAATATGTTTGTAGCGTAACAGTGGGTAGCATTCGAACTGTGGCTTAGCAATCAGAATCACTCAATAATAGATCCCCATTGTTATGTATTATCTACTTAATCCTTATCATTTTTACTTATATCACATATGTTAGAAACAGTTTTAATCTTCAGAAAATCTACTTTAACTTCAGATCTTAAATATAACCGTATCGTATAAAATAGTGGAGCACTCAGAAAGTTTATTCGCTCCCGATACCACTCATATTTAGTAGATCATGAAACTTCGCGGATTAATACAAAATTTTACGTACACCGATTTCAATAGAAATTTTATACGCGACACAAAATATTACAGCAGTATAATATGGGCTATAAATTGAAGATGTGGATATGTCAAGTCAATAAAAGTATTTGTATCAAGGGTTCTTGTATAAGTTCAGAAATCGAAAGGATATTTGCATCTAGTCATTCTCAAAGAGATGATTTTGATGAACGTAAGAAGATTATTTTACGCTGTAGATCATTTCAGATCTACAGGAGTTATACAACAATTTATTAAATAGTATTAGATTGTTAATATTACTTATGTGAGAACTAAGTTCTGTGGGTGTATGTGTTGTGTGTGTGTGTGTGTGTGTGTGTGTGTGTGTGTGTGNGTGTTGTGTGTGTGTGTGTGTGTGTGTGTGTGTGTGTGTGTGTGTGTGTGTGTGTGTGTGTGTGTGTGTGTGTGTGTGTGTGTGTGTGTGTGTGTGTGTATATATGTATATGTGTAAGAATTTATATATATTTGGTGGTGACCACATGGATATCTTTACAATCTTGGGCATAGTTGAGATACTGATATGTATTTACATGAAATTATATAAAAAAAGAAGTAGAAATAATAACATAGGATAAGAACGATACTAATATATGCAGCATTGCAAATTTACAGAAAATAAAAAGGCTTTTTACTTTTACTTTTACTATATGAAATGATGGTAAAAGAGTTTTCAAAGGTGGGTACAAAATTTTTCAAAACTTTTTTAAGGAGACTTCATTTGCCTTAAAGGTAAGAAAATGCATGTTCTCTCGATATCTACTATTGACTTATAAATTGAATGAATATTTCTTTCCTTTTTAAAAAATTATATATTAAATTCAATCAATAGCATCTGAAGCACAGGGCTGTTTAAGTTGGAATAATATCATGTCTACACATAAAATCTCTTATTCGATAAATTATAAATACCTATAACTTAAGCCTACCAAATGTTGCCAGCGTAAGACTCCCCCCAGAATTACTAGAATGCGGGAAATATCCGAGGGAACTAAAACACTAGTTAAAAAGTAATAAAAACCATCGGTTCCATGCGAGTGTATTGTATCACAAGTAGTAGAACCACGCTGATTTCAGTACGAACGGACCGGCCAACGGGGCAGTAATACCCTCGTAAAGAAGATGAACGTAAAATTACAGAGTTCATGCTATCGTGTTTCGTTAGTGAGTGCGGGACCGAAGGCCTAATGATACTTCTGCATCATTAGGCCTTCGCCGTGCGTCATCTTCTTTACTCGCAGTGAGTATGGTAACCACCACTCTTGTGTTCTGCGTATGATTTCCATCAGGCAGAGTAGAGTTAGTTTAGCAAAGCCATACATAAAAATACTGGTCGAACCTGCCTATTTGTGTCGAAAGATACGTCTCCCACCATTACTTTTACACAGACTCACGAAATTCGTAAATCACCTTTGGTGTGCCTTAATTTATTTCCAAACTAGTTGCGCTCTGCGGTGTTAACCATTTCTGTTATATGTTTACAAAAACACTGGGGGTGACACTGCGGGGCAATCATCAACAATCCATTATGTGCCACTGCTGGGCTTGGGTTTCCTCTCAGAAGAAGGTTAAGGCCAAACGTCCTTCGGAGCAAAGTTACTCTAAATAATGTAGCCTAAGTTACTACTTATAATATCAACCTCCTGCCAGAGATAGTCCCGTATATACTTTCATAAGCATTTAATTGAAATCTGTTAAATTTGTAATTAAAAAAAAAAAAAAAAATTATTTATTTGTATAGATTACAATGTAAAACACAAAGTTAAAAATGCAATGATACACATAAATGTAATAAATTCTGGTCGTTTATACCCTGTACCTTGCAATTAAGGTGAACATTAACTTAATTAAAGTATAACATTGAAACAGGTGTGCTCTGCTGTTATTTTAAATTAATTATATATTTGGGAGCTAAAGCAAGTTTCCTTACTCGGTTTTTGAAATTGTTAAGTTTAAGTATTAAAAATTTAACAGAACACTGGACGTTTGGCCAAATGTTACATATGTTTGGAATCAATCTGTTCGGAATATTAATGTGGCCCGTAGACTCTACAAACATACATGAAAAGGACTCAAAGAACAGCCGGACTCAAAAGACGCAAAAGGTTGTGTCACATGTGGGGTTTGAACCTATATCACGTACTGCAGTAAAAAGTGACGAAGCTGCTTAAGCTACTACGCCTTACTTAATCATACTAATTTATACTTTAGTAGTATTTTAAAAAACTGGCCAAATACGAGTCAAACTCACGCACTGAGGGCGCCGTACAAACTTGTAGGTATTTTATTTGATGTAACTAAAAATTTATGTTTTTCGCAATTTGCTTTTATCTGTGCTACAAGACGTTGCTTCGTACCAAATTTCAAAATTCTGAGTTCACGGGAAGGACCCCGTAGGTTTTGATTCCCTCTCGAGTGTCGAAAAGTTGCAGCATAAACGACTGTATCTTTTGATTGCGTTGGCTTAGTGGTTTGATTTTTGCACACTTTCAAGGGACTTGACCTGGACCTTCAAGTAGACTTGATATTTGATATGAATTTTAGTTTGATGAATCCACGAGATCCTGAGAAAATCTGTGTTGAAAGATAGACAGACGGAAAACAAAGTAATTCTATAAGGGTTCCGTTTTTCCTTTAGAGGTACGGATACGGAGACGTACTAAAAACTATTTCACTACATTATACTTTGACTACTGACCGCAACTTGAAACATCTTAGTTACTATAGCAACTTATTATAATAGGCTCGATGCATTGATCTGGGATTTTGTAGTCCTAAAAAGGGATCTTGATAATCTTACTGTGTAGATCTGTCTGACCGTCTGGCCTTCAGCAGCTTATTTGAGACATGACTATTAAAAAGCTGAATTTTTGCAATGACATAATATATTTTTGTGCCGAAAAATTACGAATATAAAATCTTTAAAGGTGTTTATGTGAGAAATAATTAATTTAATTTTCGTTTATGACAAACTATGGGATATTCTTAAGTGCTAGAGTCCAAAATAGAGACCAAAGGTAGCAGAGCTAGGCTGATTTTAGCACGAACGGAACGGTGAATGTATTTGTGCTGACGTGTTTTGTTGGTGAGTGCCAGAATAGTGGTCCAATGATGCAGGAGTATCACTAGGCCGCCATGGTGGTCCAGAGGTTGCGAGTTATTTTACATTCCTTTTGTAAATTCCAGTACACTACCACAGATAAAACAAATATTCAGAATTGCATATATAAATTCATTCTGTGTCATAACATTGTAATACGTAGGCTCATTTGGGCTTATACTTTGACAGAGGGTAACGCCTGCCTACGGCTACTCTCTACATTGTTGCTCTATGGATCATGTAATGCCCCACTGCTGGACTCGAGTCTCCTCTTAAGAGAGGGTTAAGACCATATGCTTTATGGATCAATGTGGCAAATATTATATGATGAACACCATCATTTTTTCCAAAATTCAAAAGATGAAAATCACTTAAGACTCTTAGATTGCATGTTTATTGATATTAATAGTCAATTACGATGTACCTTAGGCCTGTTTTGCCCTTATTCCATGAAAAATTACATTTATTGATCCGTGATCAAACCGTTCGTCTCAAATATGAGATACGCCAAAAATATCAGGAGCCAAGTAAAGAAGCTCAGGGCAATTTAAGTTAGTCACAAACTGTCTCACGACGAATTTATGTCGGTGTCTCACACGAGCCTCGGGCAGGGGCCGGGTTACTCTGCCATGATTTATTTTGTTACATTTTAATTTCACCGTGCTATCTCATCACCAGCCCGTTTCCGAGTAAGGGGAATTTATAACCTTCCCGAAATCGTTTAGGGTGGACGTACAAGCGCGACTAAGTAGTTTTGTATCCAATTTATAAGTTTTAAAAAGAAACACGGAGTTTAATAGGATTCCTTGGTCCTAAAATTGTTTTTTTGGTTGAGGGGAAAAATACCATTAGATAATCAATTGAAATAATTAAGGTCGGTTTTCAGCAGTTCTGTTCAAATCAAGTAAGCATCGTTTTTTAACTAGTCCCAAGCCTCCTCCCTGGTTTTAGGAGAAGGATCAAACAGTCAGTAATATATTTTAGATTCAGGTGAGGATGATCAGGATGATGTAGGTATCTATTGGCAGCAGTAAACGTCATTGGTAGCCCGTGGTTTCACTACTATAACAAAAAAAAACCTGTTTTAACATTGTTATTTTTTTCAATGATTTCAAATTATGCCTGCACCAAAACGGGCAAGCAAGACCGTTCCCTGAGTATGGTATAAATACGATAAAAGTGAATACTCAGAAAACATTATAACGAAGTGATAGCAAGATATATTAGACGTCATTAGTTACGTACTACTCTTTTATTAAAGTTATTTTGGTGTCATAAAGAATTTGAACTCTAAAACTATTAGAAAATTAATAAAATTAATAGTACAGTATATGATATAAATACCCTGTATTCACTGCGTGGCCCTTAGTTTTAATAATAACACAAAAAGTTAGTCGACACAAAAAATATCTATCTCGTTAACTTGAAAACTTTCTAGAAATATATTTCCAAACGTTATCCAAACGTTTTTAAAGATTAATTTTGCCAATAAATCTTATGCAAGCCCAGATAGAGCTTAGTCTAATTTTTTGTATGCGAGATAGGCGGAATTTGTACTTTTTTATAAATCTGTATAAACGCTATATATTTTTATTTAATGTACCAATGTTTTGTATAAAATTAAATCATAAATACATGTGTTTAAGTGAGCAGAGTTTGTAAACCATGGTGAAAGTCCTGAATATTTCATAAGCAGAAGTTGGTATGTGATATATTTAACTTAAAAGCCACCATGGGTTACCATCCTTTTTCCCCCTTTTATTCCAAAATTCTTGGTAATACTCTTCGGTAACGTCAGTCACTCGACGAAAAGAAATAAAAGAAATGTTTAATGTATTACCTACCAAAAGTAATGAGCTATCAAAAAGCGCACTCCTTCTTCAGCTTCCTGCAATTCATTTCTGTCTTTTTTCATGAAATCACTTCTACGGATCGCAAGAAAGGGAGAGGAAATTTGTTTCACATCAAAAAATGTTCATACTATAATTAATGGAAATACGACCATTGATATACAGTAATAGTTTCAGTCTAATGTACATAACCATAGGAAACATATTCCTGAATTTTAGTAATACGCTGTAATGTCAACCGGTAGCGTGCAGCCGGCCTTATATAAGATTCTAATAATAATGTCCTGAGACCCGCCGTAGAATTTTAATACATTTAAGTTACTATAAACGCTTGATGGCAGCCGATTAAATCAGAAATCGCTTTAATGTTTTATTCGATTTTACGCCTTTTACCTCAAAGGTCTCTTATTACATTGTAATAGATACGATTCATATTTATTTATATTTAATTTAAACAAAGTGTGGCTTATATTTTCATTAAAAGGTTTTTAGTGTGAAAAATGTTTAAAGATCAAATATATTTTATGAAAAAAGCTTTTGCTTGCGTAAATGTTGGTTATCGTGGTCATAAGCCTCTGTGTCCTTCTACAAGGTTCAATCTATATTTAGACCGAAATCCATCTCAATCGGTTTATCAGCTTAGTCGTGAAAGCCGAAAAAGGCAGATAGACACAGTTGCTTACAAATTAATAACATCAATATGGATATGTTATTAATACTCATCATGAGCGTTTTAATTCCCGTCAACATAATTTTAGATTTATTAGATAGTTTTAGAGTAAAAACGTGTAAATGAATCATAAATTGTTTGCACAACAGACAATTAAACAGAGCTACTTTCGAATTTCTAATATTAGTGTGGGCATTCATTTAAAGAAATTAATATTTAATTTTAATGCTTATAAAATTTACAAGTAATCTTGTTGTGTCGAGCCCAGTAGTGAGACATTACATGATCCATATAGCAACAAGGTAAAAAGTAGCCACAGGCAGGCGTTCCTCTCTGTCCAGGTATAAGCCCAAATGGACCTATGTTACACTGTTATGACGCAGAACGTATTTATGTGAGTAATTCTGAAAATTTTTTTTTTAATTTTTGTGTATAAGTTTGGAGTGACAGGCAATTATTTTTGTGTATGTGAGTGAATAGCGTGTATGTGAGAAAAAATGATAGACTATTTTGTATCGCAACTAGCCGACCCGTGTCCACTTCGTTGGGCGTTAACCGACCGCTTTTCTTCAACTTGATTTACAAATACTATTATTGCTTATACCATTTTTTGTTCAATCATAATAAAATATAGCCTTCGTTACACACTCCTGTATTGCTATCGGCTTGTGAAATATTTTTTAGGATCGGATCAGTACTTCCCAAAATTTAGTAATACAACCACACAAACCAAGTTAGAAACTTTACTTCTTTATAATATCAGTATAGGAAAAAACGCTTCAGATTCCCGTTCGGTTGCCCGTGTAGCTCTGTGTCTTACACCTAAATTCTAGTTAATTACTTCTTTAAGCAGCGAGTTAGCCACCAGTTAACCACTGATTACGGTACTTGAATAGGCAATCCAATGCACATAGCGCTCTCTCATTGCATGCCATTTTGAACGTTTCTTTACTTCTCTGTTCAGTTCTCGTTATTAGCCTTCAGCCATCTTACGCAAATCATCATACTACCAGTAATTCCACTCATTCTGTATTTAAATGGCTTACTTATTTAAATTTACACTATCGGAAAAAGTTCAAAGACATTCATTTTTCTATTTTTTTTATTTATTTATCTTTATTGTATATACATAGTAAGAAATGGCACAACAGGTACAATCACACAATATGTGTTACAATTTTATTATATTCTTAGAACCGTTTACCGTGAGAGAGCCACACTTTGGTACGAAAGGCCTTTTTTTTTAGTTTTTTTTTTTTTCTTTTTTTTTGACTTTGTGGAATGCCTTTACGCACTTCGCTCCCCCCTGCGGGTACAGGGGCTTCGCTTTGTGTGGGACTCATGACTGACACCAGCCAGACTACCCACTAAATCACCACGGTGTGCCTCTCTGCGCCTGAGACGGGAGGGATCCGGGAACCGCTTTCTTACGCCATCCGAACCCCTCCCAGCGCCAGCCCGCACTGAAGCGGGCTCCGTCGTCTGATGTTAACTCTTCAGGTGTTCGGCACACGCGTAACGTCACCCCCCTCGCGGGTGGCCTCTAATGCGGATGGGGGGGAAAACCCGTCCCGCCCATCCGCGGCCACACTCAGGGCGGCATGAGGCGCCTCCGCCACCCGGTTCGCCGGCGGCGGATCGGGTCCGAGTGGAGATCGTCCTCCCGGGCCTTCTCCGCCGCCTCCTTCTGCGAGATGACTTCCTCGCAGAAGGTCGCGACCGCGGTAAAACTGCTCTCGCCGCCGGCCATGGAGCGTACGACGGCCGGCAGCGAGAGATCTCCTCCGATGACTGCAGTGAGGGCCCGACGCTGCGGCGCCCAAGCGGGGCACACCGCCAGCGTGTGCTGGGCCGAGTCCTCACTGCAGTCGCAGTGGTGGCAGGCGGGACTCAAATCCCTCCGCGCGACCGAGTGCAGGTACTTCCCGAAGCAACCGTGCCCGGAAAGCACCTGCGTCAGTCGGAAGGAAAGGGTCCCGTGCTGCCGCCCTGCCCACTCGAGGATGACGGGCTGGAGCGCCTCCACGGTGGTGAAGTCAGCACGTGGAGCCTCCAGCCGCGACGACCAACGAACCATAATGGCTCGACGGGCGGCTTCACGCCATTCGCGTACCTCTTCGGGCGGAGGGCGCATGCCACTCTCCGCCCGGAATTCAGCCACCCGTCGATAAACTTCGGCGAGCACTTCCGCCTCCAAATCCCACGGGGGTGTACCGGCCAAGGCGCACGCCGCCTCGGTCGACACCGTGCGGTATCCGCGTATGGCTCTGATCGCCAATACCCTCTGAGGGCGCCAGAGGCGCGCCTTATTCTGGGCGGTCAGAGCCGACGCCCACACCGGTGCGCCGTACAGCGCCATCGACCGGACCACCCCCGTGAAGAGGCTTCTCGTTGCGACACTGGCTCCACCCAGATTGGGCAAAAGTCGCCCTAGGGCGGAGGCAGTGTCGACCAGCTTGGGAGCAAGCTGTCGGAAGTGCTCGTCGAAGAGCCACCTACCGTCGAGGATCAGGCCCAGATACCTCATCTGGGCCCGAACCGGTACGAGGACCGAGTTGACCACTATGGAGGCGCCGGGGGGCGGCCCGCGACGGGGCCCGTGGAAGAGCAGGGCCTCCGTCTTGTCCAGGGCCACCCGCAAGCCCAGCGCCTCGATGCGCCCGACCACCAGAGAGACTCCCCTGGTGGCCAGGCACGCCGCCTCCTGAAAGTTCGCCCCCCGGGCTGTGACTAATGTGTCATCGGCGTAACAAATTACGCCCAGCCCGGAGGGGAGACGCTCGCGAAGGACCCAGTCGTACCCCACGTTCCACAGGAGTGGTCCAAGGACAGACCCCTGCGGAACGCCGCACGACATGGGTCGCCGTCTCAAGGCGCCATCTCGATCCTCGTACACGACGGTACGCTCCTCCAAATAGTCTGCCACCAGCCACCTCAGGTACTCTGGCACGCCGTGGTACTGGAGTGCTTCCCTGATGCAGCTGAATGGCAGACTATTAAAGACGTTGGCGATGTCGACAGACACCGCCAACACCACGCCGCTACAGCTCACCGCCTCTTCGGTCACGGCCCTCAGGCGCACCACGGCATCGACCGTCGAACGCCCCTCTCGGAACCCGAATTGGGCGTCCGACAGCTCTGGGCCCACCTCGCTGAGGTGCCGGACGATGCGGGCAGAGAGCACCTTCTCGAACAATTTGCCCGCCTCGTCCAGCAACACGATGGGCCTGTAGGCTGGTACGAAAGGCCTGGCTTGACCGGGGTGACACCACGGCCTCACAGAAAACCAGTGTGAAATAGCGCTTGCGCTGTATTTCACTGAGTGTGAGGATGCCGGAGGTCCCCAACCCTTCCCTAGAACCCCCTCCCCATCCCCCAAAGGCCGGCAACGCACTTGTGACTAAAATATTAATTGGGTGTTCCGGGTGTCTATGGGTTGTATATCATTAGGCGATACGTCTGCTCGTTTGCCCGCTATACCACATAAAAGAACGTCACTACAGGACTTCTAAATAAGAACTTCCTCAGTGCTGTCTCGTCTTTTAAAAGGAGAAGTCCCATTTCCACCTGTACAGTTATGGACAATGTTGTTCAACATTTTATAAATATTAGAAATTCACTTTGACCCTATTTGAACTTAGTGATTTAAAAAAAAAATAGTATTTACAGGATAATTTGTTAGGCTACATATTTTTTATTATAAACATATCCCTCTATTTGTACAAAAGGTTTTTATTCATTTCTCTGTTACTAAAGATTGTACCGTAATAAATTTATTTTACTAATATAAAACATTTTACATATTATAAAAAAAAAATAATGAAAAATTAAAGTGGATTTGATAGCTATTGTTTTAGTCTCAGTCTTGTATGTCTAGACTATTATCAAAGGACCTTAAATTATGCTATGCAGACGTATTCCAATGTACTACCTATAGGTAACATTAAACATTTCTTAACATAATTAAGTACTACGACATCAACTTTGCTCTTTAATACATTTTTTTCCTCCGTAAAAGGGGATCGTTACCTAGTCAGAACTGGCCTTCTGAATATTAAGTTTTAGGTGTCACTCACCATTACGTGACCTGATTTATCCTTCTGTACCATATAAAAATAGTGCAAAGAAGATGTTGGTGTCTTTATATTTGTTCAGATAAAAATTTTAAGCTATATTCTAACACTTTACCGCGTGATCACACATCCCTGCACTGACAAATCTAAGAAGACGGTTGCACCATAAATCAAGTTTACCGAGGGCTGCCCCACAAAGAGGTAGCACTTTATTCCTTTGAAAAACTGTAAAAGCTTCCTTGACGGTCGCATGTGGAATGAGCTCTTTTGTACCGCTGACGTTTTTACTTGTACCCGAGGAAGTTCAATGGGGATCGAATTCAGTCCTCTTTGTCTGTCTGTTAGAACAGACAGTTACGTTCACATTTGTAGTATAACCTTTTTTTAATAAAGGACAGTGAAAATAATTGTGTCTCTTTTCTGAGGTTTTACCTTCAAAGTTCTACGGCTTCAAGATATTAATTTTTAGGAGCTTATGGTATGTTGATAAGAAAAGCAACACAAATATAACTTTAAGAGAAATAACTTCTTGAATTTTTCTCACTCTTCATTTTCTTCACAAATCAAATTTGAATGACCAATGCCTATATGTATCAAATATGTTCAAATTAAATCAAAAAAAATATAGAGCAAAGTAAACAAAAAATAAATAAATAGTCCTTCTCACCAGACTAGTGACTAGTGATAAATATTTGTATAATATTTAATTTAGCAGACTGGAAATGGATGACACCCACACAAAATAAATTATGATAGTCTTCGTATAAATATACTTGTTTAATAATGAAACCCACGTCCTTTGCTTAACAATTAAGCTCTCTAACAAGTACATCAACTGCCTCGTCATAAAATTATTATTTGTATTTTAATTTGTTTGCGTAATTACTCTACAAAATATCAGTGAAAAGAAACTATTAATATTAATTTTAATCTTGAGCTAGGCCTCATTCGTTTTAATATTTTTCTGACTAATCTCTGGAACGGCTCCACTGATTTTGATGGAAGTTTCACTGGCAGATAGCTGATAATATGAGAAGTGACTTAGGCTTTTTTCACCTAGTTTCGATCAGCCATGTCACTAGCGGTTGTTTTTGTAAAGGTACAACAACAACCGCAAGTTACACTGCGGGGCATAGCTGGCTTAGAAATATAAATATGTTTACAAGTATAGCACAACCTCTGCCTAATTGAGGATCAGACAACCGTATGTGAGATGTGTCAGGTTGTAGGATATTACCAAAAAATATGCGCCGAGAATTACGTGTGAAATGTTGAACGGGTATATTTAATGTTTTTATTGATATTATTTCAATTATATTTAGACTAATGATTTGATAGATAAAATTTTATATGAAATATGAAAATTCTTTTTTATATATAATCATTATTGAGTTCAATTTGATAGTGAACAATGAAAATTTAGATTTGGTCGATGTCTTTAGATTTATTTGGCGTTTCTGTAATAATATAGCGAAAGGAGTGTATTACAAAATAACTTATCCTTCAATAACATGGTACTTATAAACACATATTTTCAGCGTAGGAGAGCCACGCTTCGGTATGCATGAGCCGGCTCGACCGGAGTGATACCACGGCCTCACAGAAAACCGGTGTGAAGCAGCGCCTGCACTGTGTTTTTCCGAGTGAGTGAGGATAAAGGAGGCCCATTTTTTTTTACATTTAGAAACCCCCTCGCGCGTTCACCCCACCAGGGCTTTACGGCGGGGCGGAGGATAACGGAGGCCCATCGTACCGGTTCGGGCCCAGATGAGGTATCTGGGCCTGATCCTCGACGGTAGGTGGCTCTTCGACGAGCACTTCCGACAGCTTGCTCCCAAGCTGGTCGACACTGCCTCCGCCCTAGGGCGACTTTTGCCCAATCTGGGTGGAGTGTCCAGTGTCGCAACGAGAGGCCTCTTCACGGGGGTGGTCCGGTCGATGGCGCTGTACGGCGCACCGGTGTGGGCGTCGGCTCTGACCGCCCAGAATAAGGCGCGCCTCTGGCGCCCTCAGAGGGTATTGGCGGTCAGAG
>PKRV01000249.1:1065548-1110335 GCA_003709505.1 Hyphantria cunea
CCTTTCCTTCCGACTGACGCAGGTGCTTTCCGGGCACGGTTGCTTCGGGAAGTACCTGCACTCGGTCGCACGGAGGGAATTGAGTCCCGCCTGCTACCACTGCGACTGCAGTGAGGACTCGGCCCAGCACACGCTGGCGGCGTGCCCTGCTTGGGCGCCGCAGCGTCGGGCCCTCACTGCAGTCATCGGAGGAGATCTCTCGCTGCCGGCCGTCGTACGTTCCATGGCCGGCGGCGAGAGCAGTTTTACCGCGGTCGCGACCTTCTGCGAGGAAGTCATCTCGCAGAAGGAGGCGGCGGAGAAGGCCCGGGAGGACGATCTCCACTCGGACCCGATCCGCCGCCGGCGAACCGGGCGGCGGAGGCGCGCCTACCAGCGCCTCATGCCGCCCTGAGTGTGGCCGCGGATGGGCGGGACGGGTATTCCCCCCATCCGCTTTAGAGGCCACCCGCGAGGGGGGGCGACGTTACGCGTGTGCCGTACGTCGCCCACCTTAAGAGGTTAGAATAAGAAGATGGTGCCCGCTTCAGTGCGGGCTGGCGCTGGGAGGGGTCCGGATGGCGTAAGAAAGCGGTTCCCGGATCCCTCCCGTCTCAGGCGCAGACTGGCACACCGTGGTGGTTTAGTGGGTAGTCTGGCTGGTGTCAGTCAGAAGTCCCACACAAAGCGAACCCCCTGTACCCGCAGGGGAGGAGCGAAGTGCGTAAAGGCATTCCACCGCGTCAAAAAAAAAAAGGCCCATAACCATTCCCATCATCCCCCTCACCATGCCCCAAGGCCGGCAAGGCACTTGTGACGCCTCTGGTGTTACGGGTGTTACGGGTAGTCTGCTCGTTTGCCCCCTATTCCATAAAAAAAACATTGAAATGTATGTGATACGTGGTACCTTAACCACTTATATTTAAACAATTTATTTTTTCACTTTGGAAACGTAACATACAAATATGTGAGATTAAATGTTGACTACTGAAACCTTATAAAAAGTGATGCATTATTTGCAGTAGGCATACTGACGGAGCAAGGACTTTTTTTAATATGAAGAAAGCAAAGTACGCAAAGCTATTCCAAGATGGTGGTTTTTTTACTTTGAGAAGTAAGCAATGAGAGCTCTCTTTTACTTACATTCGTAATCCTCTAAACGCGCAATTTCAGTAGAGTGTAACAGCTTTAGATGAAAATCAGAGTTAAACCTTCTGAGAGTAAATCTTACACGTCTTATAAATAAAATAAATAAATATGTTCAGACATTTTAACACACAACGCCATCTAGTCCCAAACTAAGCAGAGCTTGTACTATGGGTACTAGACAACTGATATTAATACTTATATACTTTTTTTTTGTAAATACATACATATTATACATAGAAAACACCTAAACTCCGAAACAAACATTTGCAGATCATACAAACATTTGGTCCGACTTAGGAATCGAACCCGAGACCTCTTGCACAGCAGTCGCATTCGCTAACACTACGCCACAGAGGCAGTCAAATGAGTCAGATTATAAGTCTGAGTCTTATAGTCTTATGAGTCTGTTATGGCTGTCGAGGTCACTTAAAATCAGACAACCATTTTAATTCAGGCACAGGGTAAGCAACGACGAAGCGGTCAGTACCTGGATGGTGACCGCTGGTGGCATGATATTATAAGCGTATCCGTGATTCGGAGGTCACGTTAAGCAGTTGGTCAAGGCTGTTATAATAGGATAACTGTGAGCTTAGTACGGTTGTGATAATTTTTTATACGCAATTAAAAAAAACTCAATATGGTTTTTTGATTTTATTCGTTTTGTTCAAAATAAATTGCCTTTAGTATTAGTTTATATAATCTCACATCTTAAATGGTCTGTATTGTTCTCCGTGTATTGTTTTTTTTTTGTTTTGTTTTATAATCTTTAAATGGACACCAAATATAAATCATTTCTAGCTTTAGATACAAGGCATAGATGCCTAAGACATTCAAAAAGAACGTGCATGATTCTCTTTTGGAGATGGCGAAGTAACCTAATCAATAGTAAATCTCTTTATAATCTTGCATTTACAATTTCCTCATTCAAAACCATTTATTTATTAAAGAAACTAAGTGATATTTCTGAACGTTAAATTGAAGCTACAGATAAAAGTCACATATCGACTCACGCAAACGCAGCAGTATGTCCTGGATTGTCGCGGATAATTAGGGCACCAAAATATACTGCCCCCTTGTGTCGCATGATTGGAATTCTGGCGAAGAAACTCATTGCCACTCTTTTTAAAAGTCAGATAAAATATATGTACTTATAAAATACTAATGTATAATATGACGGCGCATCACTTATTTTAATTGGCAACACAAGTGTTGGAAGTTAGACGCTGACACAACACCGAGCATTGAAACGCGCGACCGATGACAAACGGGATGAAAATCATTGCCATTTTAAAATAATAATTACACGTTTAAATAATTGGCGTTAGTCGATTACTTTTATGTGATAAGCCATAGACAAGAATCGCAGGTGACAGTGATTTTTACCCCATCCCTAAATAACGGTGGGTAGTCCATATAAAAATGGAGCGCGGCCGAAAGGCTGGCATGATCGTTTACCATCTCGCATTGGATTCACATGTTCGGTGGAGTGTCTTACGTAAGTTGCCAACAGTGTACCCTTTTGATTGTTTTAATTATATTACGCTATCAAGAATTGTAATAAAGTGATTGTGTGAAAACTATTTACTGTTCATTATCATTCTCCTCGCCCGCCAACTCACGTCTACCCGCATTTAAAGTATGGATTTTACCGACACTACCGAGCCTAACACGGCCCGAGCTTCTACAAATATATGTTTATTTGTGTTTGTAAATATGTGGGTATAATAAAAGGTTGCTTTTGGTGATAAGTCCGCCGTTTGTACACTACATATCGAAAACTTTATGTAAGCTCTGTCAACTCTGTAATATGGTGTACAACTGCCGATTACAACTGCAATCTTATTTTCACTTATTAACATTCAATCCAGATGCCACCCAGTAACGTGTATTACTTCATTGTAAGATTATCGTAATTTAAATATTTTCTAATCCATCCTTGTGTCTTACACAATAAAGACACATGTCATAGTAAATATCAGTTGCCCTTTTTACGCAAAGACACGTGTTCAAAGATATTTTTCTTGGATAACTTAATACTCAAGTTTGAAAAGGGTTTTGACCGTGAAACGTCTAAAACAATTACGTTTAAACCTCGTCGTTTATATGGACGTCACATACATTGATGTATGTGGCATGAATAGATGAATTAAAATCTACGGCTATGGGATTTAAATCCACCGACTTTTCAAGTTCTACAAGTGAAACTTTCGAACTTTTGAAAACTGAATAAGAACTCTCGTAAATAGCATATTATAGCGCATACTTTGATTTGAAGACCATAGACTGCTCCCTAATACGATAACCGACATAAAGAGACAAAAACTAGTAATTAATATGATATAAAAGCTTGTCGCGAGGTATGAGTTGTTGTACTTACTTTCTTTTATAATTATGAAATTAAAAGATATAAAATCCAATTGATTTGTTAACAGTTAAAAATTATGATAAAATTTATCGATGACGAGTCTCCTTTTAGTCCTAAATGACTGTCTCTGTCCATCTTCTGTTTGACTCCGTGTCTGAAGCAAAGCGAAATGATTCCAGCCTTATTTAAGGTTAAGGTAAATGACCAAAACCACTGCAACGAAGATATTCTTACCGCACTTTGAGTAAACCATCTCAAAAAACATAGTAACTGACATAAAATATAATCATTCAAAGTATAGAGATTGACATTGTATCAAAATTACAAATTTTCCATTATTGTTGGTGCCCGAGATGTGTAATGAAATGATAGTACAACATTCTACCGAAGTTTGAACATTCACCCCGAAACCACCACCGACGCTTCAAATTCTGTTCACGAAGGAACAGGAACAGGAAGGTGTATAATTCTATGTTTGTATTTTACATTAAGGTCCGTTCTTAATAGCAAGACATGAAAAGGATAATAACGATATATTTCAATGTCTAGGATACATCTAAGTACATTTATAAGAGCAAAAGTTTTGATGTGTAAAAGTTTGTTACTCAATCAAACTAGAAAAACCCAATGGAACTAATTTGGGAAAGAAATAGATTGAAGTTTAACAATTTTTTCAAAAATCAGTGAAGCTATTGGCTAAAGCTGGTATTTAATATATATAAAAAAAAAATGTTTTTTTGGGAGCAAACGAGAGGCAGACGTATCACCTGTTATTAAGCGATTGCCACCGCCCATTGACACCGCAACACCAGAGGCGTCACAAGTGCTTTACCGGCCTTGGAGGATGGGGAGGGGGACGAGGGGAAGGGTAAGATTATGGGCCTCCGGTATTCTCACTGATTCGGTGAAACAAAGTGCAGGCGCTGTTTCACACTGATTTTCTGTGAGGCCGTGGTATCACTCCGATCGAGCCGGCACATGCGTGCCGTGGCGTGGGAGACCACGCTTCGGCATGTTGTAACCTCAGTATTGCAAAAGAAACAGAAATTTTGAAAGTGTCCCACATTTATCGTTCGTTTTTGGTTGGAACTACCAATAGAATTAAACATCAAACAAAGCTATTTTTTGCTGTTGATTTTTTTATGTAAAGAATCTCTTTTGCATATCCACTACTGCAACTCCTGTACACTACAACTATTAGCCATGACCCTGAGCTGGGATACACAGGTTGTCTTACAAAAGTTGCACTATCACTATGTAATCAATTGCGAATTTCAGGATTTGAAAATATAAGAAATTGACTGCTGTCTTCAATAAATGCTAGCCACGAATATAATGTGCTGTGGATTATGTAAACCACTAATTCTTATAATATTCTCGTTTTTCTTCATAAACACACCTTTACCAGTACTGCACTTCCTAAGAGCTCATTGCAAATTTGTCACCTAGCCCCGGCTCGGGAACAATTTAGCCTAATTGCAACGAAACAAAGACTAGTTTCAGACTTAATAATTAATGCAGTGCACTTTTGTGTCTTCTTGCTTCAGAGTGATGCAGGAGTTTGTGGTTAGAATTAGAAGTTTCTTACAGCTTTCTAAGAAGATTTTTTTAAGATGTGAAGTTAAAGAATTCCTTGCGATTTAAGAGGTAAATCGGATGCTATCTTTAGCAGAACTAGATTCGAGAGTATGTGATAGGCTTTGTGGCTTTAAAAAAGTGGCTTGATTATAATTACTTTAACTATTTTTTGTTGATTTTAGGTTTTGTATGTTTTACTAAATTAATTTAAATTTTATTTGGTGGCTGTCTTCAACAACTTGTTTTGAAAGGTTATAATAAATTAAATTAATTGATTATATTAATTGAGTGAGAAAATATAATGAGTAACTCAAAGTACTTTTATTTCGAGTTGAATTAAGGAAGCCGGATCTGTTTTGACCTAATTGACTGTTGATCTGAAATTATAACTGCTAGGCCAAAACTTGGTTTTGTTTATTTTTGCGTATGGCCCTACCAAAATGTCTCTGCTCTGCCTGATGGAAAGCATCAGCAGAATCCAAGAGTGGTGGTCGCCATACTCATTGGGAATGCAAACAATGCAACATAACTTTGAGACTAACACTAATAGATATATAACTATTTATTATGTGTGAAGAGAAACGAAGAATAATACCAACAGTTTTATTTATTAATTTCTGTAAAAGAGAAAAAACCCAAAAAAAGCCAAAATATTCTTACTAAGGTGAGGCCTATGTCCAGTAGTGGTGATGGTTAGTTACTATATTTTGTTTAGCTAAACTATTCAGCTAAAGTGACCTGTGACCTTGACATATTGTCAAATACGGACGGTATGAACTGTCCGTATATGACAATATGCCAAGTGAACTTTTCAATATTCTTAAGCATAAAATAATACGCGCCATACATAATATCAGATTAAATTTATGCTTGGTCACTAAATAAAAATAATAGAATTGCGTTAACTACAAACTTTGATCCATGTATATTACCAAAGGTTTATGTTTCAATTTTCTTAAATAAAATTGAACTCAATTAACTTACTTACTTAAAAAGTTTTCTAAAGAGGGTCCACTCTTCACTCATATTTGTTATCTCTAGACTTTTATCCAAGTTTTACTTTAAAATAAGTCACTAAGAGCCTTGAAATAAATCCGGTTAATTTTAAATCAAGGATTTAACGAGAAATGCTCAGTGCTGCAAGGTTTTACTCTGCAATAGTAAATTCATACTTCGAAAGATGAGATAATCTCCTCTTTTACAGAAAAAACTATTGAAGTCTAGGTGGCAAAAATAGCTGCATGAAAGTAGAGTCATCGTCATCGCCAGACGTATCGTTTGATGGTAAGCGATTATCACCGGCCATAGACACCCGCAACAGCAGAGGCATCACAAATGCGTTTCCGGCCTTTGGGGGATAGGGAGGTGGAGGGGGGTTGGGGTATGGGCCTCGAATGTCCTCACTCACTCGGTTAAACACAGTGCAAGCGTTGTTTCACACCTGTTTTCTGTGAGACCGTGGTATCACTTCGGTTGAACCGTCCCATTCGTACCGAAGCGTGGCTCTCCCAAGGTAATGTTTTTATTCGCCTTTTGTGATGCCCATGGGATGAGTAAGGATAGTAACACTTTGTGTTATTAATCTGTCAAAACACGGACATATTAGACTAGTTTTGCTTTAAGGTGTTACCCGTTGTTATTGTAGTAAAGGTTCAAAAACAACTACGTGTAACGCCGCAGGGCGCAGCTAGTTATTTCTATCTCTTATGTGTTTCTTTATGATACTAGGAGTTCAAACCGTCTACCTGAGATGGGTCACCATACGTATCTTTTGAGTCTTCTTTTGAGTCAACCCTCTCTAAAATTAGAATGAGAATGGGTTGGTGAGTGAGAGAGTGAGACAAGAGGGCGACTTCTGCATTGAAGAAAATATTAAATAATATATTTTTTTTAATTTTTAGATGTTACAATATTGTGAAAGTAGGTACAGTGTTTCTAGTCTACTTAAGTTTACATTTTGGTTTATCACTTATAAATAAAATAACTGTAATAACAATGCCATTGATGAGAACTTCCAGGAGGTTGACATTTTGATGCCTAAACTAGGTTCGAAGTACTATAAGCATCAGCCGTTTCCTCCTGATAGAATTATGACAAAAGAACATTATACAATGTGTTTAAATAAATATTGGAAACATGAAATAATTCATCTGGCTAACAGCAGTAGGTAAGTTAGCTGGTAGAAATATAACAATTCACATTTTACTCTTGTAGGTATTTTAATAACAATGTAAAAGATGTCGAAATATGTATGTGTGTGTGTTTGCGTGTGCGCCTGCGTGCATGTGTGTTTGTGTATGTGTGTGTGTGTATCGTTTGAATAATCGCATATTGAAAAGTTACGATAGAATTGTTTAACACCGGTTTTCTATAACAACTTGGTTTCTTGTAAAAAATTTCAAAATCGAAACTCAAACTTGCCATCACGAAGTTAAACGCATATTGCGACAGATAAACACCAATCATTAAATTTTTTTTACCATTTTAAGCAAGTCACCACGACATAGGCCATGAATATCGGCTCCACACTTCCATCACATCCCATGTACGAGAATGAAATTGTAACAGTTACTTATACTACATAATAAGCGACGGTAATAACATTTGTAATACTCGTTACGTTATATTTGATGTACCATAAAACTTTACTGTTATATAGAATTCATTCAAAGTTAAAAGGTTTGGCTCAGACTGATTATGAGGCAATTCTGCTTGTTTTTTAAAGCATGATCTACCAAAATTACTTCATCATAAAATATGCTTTGCATTTTCTATGGGCAAAAAGAGACACTTAATTATTATAAAATAATAAGTAGATATGTTTGGAGTGTAATATTAATTGTTCTGCGGTTTATGTGATAGATACAGCTTGTGCTATGCGATGATATTTAAGCGGCCATCATTATCATTGTCTGACAGATGTTGTAATGATTGATATCTAGTGTCTAATCGTAGTGCCTGTATTAAGTCTATTGTATCTATAAGCTTCGTTGGTCTAGCGGTCGGTGTGAGCGACTGCTGATCATGAGGTCTCGGGTCAAAAAATACTTAGTAACACCTCAGAATTTGGAAGTTGGGGTCTTAGCCCTCGTGTCTCGGAGAGCACCTTAAGCCGTGGATCCTGCGTCCACCTGATTTTTTCACGGTCTTATCGAATAACCGAATAGAGAGTTCACTTGTGGTTGCGCACCTACTTGTGTACTGAAATATCTCTTGCATTGTTGGTTAGTCTCCGTTCAGACTGGCCGCCTTAGCCGAAATCGGTTTGGAGAGAACATCATAATCATTAAACCTGTTATGTCTTATCAATTTATAGCCTAAAATAATAATAATTGCATTATTTTTTGTATAATGTTCAAAGCATTTCCTATGATTTTGATGAAATCTGATGATAATTGTATAAATTTAACAATGATTACTGATTCCCCTTAGATTTTGACTTCTGTGACTCAAGTTTTCACACGTTTCGAAAATGTCAGTTAACTTCGTTCGATAGAAATTCGTCTGTGGATGGAAGTAGACACTTTTCATGAGCTGACCTCTATACTTTTTGGGTCTTATTTCTTAAAAAAATAAACTTTCTAAATGCCTCAAACATAATTTAATACTTCTAACAGATGACTTATAAGTTGATGACAAGTGCGCAATAAAATAGTGTCTACCTGAAAATGAAATGGTCATC
Source organism: Hyphantria cunea (assembly GCA_003709505.1). Taxonomy (NCBI): domain Eukaryota; kingdom Metazoa; phylum Arthropoda; class Insecta; order Lepidoptera; family Erebidae; genus Hyphantria; species Hyphantria cunea. The sequence goes on from PKRV01000249.1 coordinate 1,074,302, forward strand.
TCAATTTAATGGGTTCTGCACTAAAAGCTAAGTTGATTGTGACATAAAACCTTCAAAAAAATATTAAAAAAATATTTGAACATCATCCAGCACCAGTTATAAAAGGCTATTGATAATTTGAACATCATGAACCTATTCCATAAATATGATGATGTGAAAATTACTCTGTCTTTGGATAAATTTCGGAATAAATATAGATTGGAGAAGAACATAGGCTACTTTTGTAGTGATAACCGACACGATATGATAGTAGCGTCATACTGATTTCACATTGAACACGAACGGGCCGGCTCGACCGGGGCGGTACTACCATCGCACAGAAAAGATCACCGTTAAATGACTGTGTTCGGGCTGTCGTGTTTAATTAGTGGGCAAGAGACCGGGATGCAGAAGCATCACTAGGCCGCCGTAGTGTGGGTCACCATGCGGCATAGTTGCATTGTCTGCATTCGTAATGAGTATGGCGACCCCCGCTCCTGGATTCTGCTTATGCCTTCCATCAGGCAGAGTAGAGTCAATTTGGCGGGGCCATACATAATAATAAAAATAAACGAAACCAAGTTTTGGTCTAGCATTTATAATTTCAGAACACTAAACCATATATAATAATAAAGTTTTCTTTTAAGTTTACAATTTATTTATTTTTCTAACTCACGAGCTATTAGAATATCTCGCAGCTTTCTACTTTGATAAGTGTTGTGGGTTTAAACCCCTTGTGGGATAATACTTTGTGTGATCTACAAATAGGTGTTTTGAGTCTGAATGTTCATAGTGTAGGAGTTGTCTGCTAAAAAAATACACATGAAAGTATTCATGCATAATAACCTCCATTGATTAAAAACAACATTTTTGTTTCAAACATATAAAGACACAAAGTGCAAGCATTTATTACGAACAAGGAAATAATCCAATGTAAAAAATGTGCATCATTACAGGTCAGACGAGAGTTTTTGTTGAACTTAACGCAGCGACTAAGTCAACCCAAGTTTGCGATGGCTTTGTGCTGTCTCAGTTAATCTTAAGCCAAATTTATTCTTAAATCTTTTGATAAAAGAGTTTACCTTAGCACGTTAAACTTGCTAATTTTGTAAAATTTTAACATTGTTTACTTATAAAAGCAATATAAGAAATTATATTCATAACGATAATCGATTCATTTATTTATCTCTCTCCCTCTCACTGCTTTTGCTCAATGCGATCTGTTTGACCTTTTTTATGCAACAAGATATAATCCAAAGAGACGGTCATAGCCCAGTTGGACTCGGTGATTAGAAACCATCACCGAGGGTAAGCAACGACGGCGTGGTCAGTACCTGGATAGGTGACCGCTGGTGGTATGTTACCATGAGCGTCTCCGTGTTTCGGAGGTCGGCCTAAGCAGTCGGTCCCGGTTGTTATCTTATGATAACAGTTGTAAAGCTCAGTTGGAGGCCTTCGGGCGGCTTAAAAACATCTAACGGTAAGATTATGTAGCCACAACGTAGTCTTGCCAGTCCTCAACCCGCACTCGGCCAGCGTGGAGACGTATGGCCTTTACCCTTTCCTGAGAAGAGACCCGAGCCCAGCAGTGGGGCATTATGGGTTGTTGATGATTAAAAAGATACATTCTTTTATTATGACTCTTTATAAATGCATACAAGCCGAACCGCAAAACGTTGTTTTGCCATAAAATGGCACCCCTATCACCCTTATCATTAGGGGTATAAATAAATATAAATATTTCGGACATCTAACACACAACGCCATCTAGTCCCAAACTAAGCAGAGCTTGTATTATGGGTACTAGATAACTGATATTAATACATAAAAACATTTTTTTTGTAAATATATACATATTATACATAGAAAACACCCAAACTCCGAAACAAATATTTGCAGATCATACAAACATTTGGTCCGACCCAGGATTCGAACCCGAGAGCTCATGGACAGCAGTCGCGTACGCTACCACTGCGCCACCGAGGCAGTCAAAGGTATGAAAAATAGATGCTGGCCGATTCTGACCGACATACCGAATATGAACACGAAACTTCATAAAAATCGGTCCATCCGTTTCGGAGGAGTTTGGTAACAAACTCGGCGACACGAGAATTTTATATAAAAGATCTAAGTATGTGCTTACATGTATAACATTGTATACATGTTCGAATGTCTAAATTATGCATGGCGGGGTCTTAGTTCCCGTGCTTCGGACAGGTAACCCTTTCGGTCCTGCGCCTGATCTCTCCTCAGTACTATTAGATAACGGTCCCACTAGATTATGAGAATGAAAGAACGGTGAATGCACAATGTGTTTGCGTAAACCTGTTTTACACTTTTTTTTTGTTTTAAATAAAAAAATAATTAAATGATATCTGATCAAGTAGCATTATCGGCAAACAGGTGAGGTTGTCTTCTGACATAGGCCTCCTCTAATTCACTCCACTTGTTTCGGTCTTACGCAGTTATTCTCCACCCGTTTGGCAGATCGTCTTCCCATCTTTTTACCGGTCTTCCTCTATGTCTCTTCCCATACCTGGGATACCATTCCGTAACTTTTCTAGTCCATGTCTCTGCTTGCGATCTCCATATGTGCCCTGTCCATTTCCATTTTAATGACCTTGTTTTTATTTCTATATCAGCCACCTTGGTTATTTCTCTAATTTTTGTAGCTTTACATTTAGCCTTTAGTCGTAGATCTAGCATACTTCTTTTCATGCCTCTTTGACATACTCTTAATTTTTTTTCAATCTTTCGTGTAGATGGCCAGGTCTGGCAACCGTATGCGTGTTTGCGTAAATACTTGTGTAATATAATATATCCTGCATAGTTAGCTAGTCTCTGTTGAAACTGGCTGACGTAGCTGGAATTGGTAAGGAGAACATCATAAAACGTGGTTTGTACGGATTATGACAAAAAGCAATTCAATTTTTTTTTTTTTTATTTCAAGTTAATTTATTGTAACATAGTATGGGCACAATTCAAGTGCAAGCCCTGATTCCCAAACTAGCGTGAGCTGTGTGTCAGGAATCAGTTACTTCCCAAAAAAAAATAAGGATANAAAAAAAATGTTTTATTGACATTTAGTGACAAAAGACTATCTTCAAGCCAAGCTGTTATATGGGACATAACATTTTCTGCTAATTGCTGAACATTGTCCCATGTATTACTATGAAATAATACCACAGTGTCGTCGGAAAACATTTGTATGTCAGCGCCCTGTGTTTCAAATTTACATAGGTCATTTACATATGCAAGAAATAGCGTAGGAGCCAGGGTGCTGCCTTGTGGGACCGCATATGACCCCACGCAGGGGTTACTGGAATAGTTTTCAACTCTAACATACTGGTTTCTTTCTGTGAGATAGTCCCTCAACCATAGCAGTGCATTTCCCCTGATTCCTAAATTTTCAAGACGAGATAAGAGAATCGGGATAGATACAGTATCGAACGCCTTCTGTAAATCAAGGAACACTGCCAAGCATTTATCGCCCCTGTCAATGTGAGATATAATATTATTTGTAAGATGTAATACAGCTTCGTCAGTAGAATGCTTGGCTCGAAAACCGAACTGATGCATCCCCAAAAGTTCATTTGTCTCATAAAGCCTATCAAACGCTTGTTCATTATTTTCTCAACTACTTTTGAGAGGGTACTCAACAGTGAAATAGGCCTATAGTTTGTAGGAAGATGCTTATTTCCCGATTTATGGACGGGACAGATAATGGCGTGTGTGAATACTTCAGGGAAGACACCCTGCTCAAAGCTTAAGTTGGTCAAGTAGGATATTGGTTTAGCAAGCAATTCGTAATCAATATACTTGATATTAATTAGAGTTTACTATCATCTTAGGATTGGCTTATGTGGGTTTTATAGGAATCGTTACTAAATACTGCCATATTCATTAGTATCATCAGCATAATTTTATGCTGATGATACTAATGAATATGGCAGTAAGTGCAAAGAGAACATTAAATAAGAAATTAATGTTCTCTTTGCACTTAAGGTTTTGATCAAAGTTCAGCACATCTATAATATGTATGTATCACTGAATCGTATGTACGTGCATGACTTCCGATCGACTGCACCAAATTGAATATATTGTTTGTTTGTTATTGCCAGTTTGTATGGAAGGAAATAAAAAGAAAATCGGAAGTGTAATATTTTTCCAACCCGCGATTGTACACAACCAAAGGAAATTGATAAAATTTTCACAAAAATACGATGGTATGGAGTTCGCCGGCTAGTTTTTCATTAAAATCTAATCCATTTTGTAATACGAATTTATTTATATTCACAAGTTCTTCATTTCATTAAAATGAACCGTTACATAGTATGCATTGTTTTAGAAGTAGTTGTCTTTGAGTTATTAGTTTAATCTGTTAAAGTATGAAGACTGTAGTTAAATGGAGTCCGGGCTGTTTTAACAGTTACACTTAAACAACTGACAAGGAACTTATACTTGTATTCTAGTTACAGCCTTACCGCTTAAATTATAACAGTGAGAAAACTTTTTCATATTAAAAAATACGAGTAAAGATAACAAAACAATTTAACTTAACTTTATCTACAAATGCATTTTAATACCCTAGCGATTGAATGAAATTTTTATCTTATTGTCATAAACAATTTATTAAAAAAGACTATCCTTCACCGTAATTACAATAACATTAACAACTAATATATATAACTGAATACAAAAACTGTCGAAAATATCCAAAAAACACGGAGATTTAGTATAAGACATCACTAGATATCATTATCCAGCGATTTTAATACATGTATATTGATTTTTTATACTTCTATTTTGTGAAACAGTCAATATATAACAATTGTCCTAAAAGTAAATTTAACTTAGATTAAGAAGGCTTCGCGCCATTAAATTGCAATAAAGTCATTTGAATGAAATGCGAAAGATTAATCGACTCTCACACAATTGCTTATCGTAACTGCATCACGCAAGCTTTATTAAGTATGCAACTTCTCAACATCACTTGACAAGGCCCAAAATATTTTCTTTCCCTTGAAGGACCATTACACCCTCTTCAAAAGAGCACCGATGTATCAAATTATGTGGTGTGAACTGTGCAAATACTCTCAAGTTCTTAGTAGAGTTTATCCAAATAGCTGTTGTCGGTATTTTTTCGTGCCTATAATTGAATCATTTGAAATTATTGTTAGCGTCACGTTAAATAAAAATGATTCGTAAATAATGTCATTGTATGAAATAATTAAGACCTATTTTTATTTACCATAATTTTGTGATTTCAATGATCTTTATCCATATTTATTAATAACAGCATCATCAACAACCCATAATGTCCCAATGCTGGGCTCGGGTCTCCTCTCAGGAGAAGGTTAAGGTCATACGTCCCAACGCTGGCCAAGTGCGGGTTGAGGACTGATATTAATTAATATCGATACATCTATTTTGGTTGGGTAGCAACATTATAAACGGTGACTTTGAGATCGCGCCGCCATAGCGTGGCATTATATAGTAATTCTTGGCGCCAAGGACATGTAGTCAGTACAATTTATAAAAATATATCATTTTATATTGAAGTAATCCTGTAGTTTCTCTGAGTTGGAGACCTAGATTGTTCACTATCATAGATTGCGAAACGGTTTGAGCTATCACCTCATCGTTTCTTATCACGCAGAACATGGCTCGATCCCCATACAACCTAAAATGACAGCATTCGTGCTGTCGTATTTCGCCGGTGAGTGCGTAGTAGTGATTCACAATGATGCATTGTTTGCATTGATAATGAGTATGGGAACCACCAGTCTTGCATGCTGCTCGTGCTTTCCATCAAGTAGATTAGAGACACTTCTACAGGCTCACACATAAAAAAAAAACTTGGCACAAGGCTGATTCGTGGATCACATAGATGTGATCCACGAATTGTCGTCCTGAGTCCGGGTGTACTTGTATTTGTGTTAATACAGAATATATTCCTAGAAGTGTAGTTTTCTTCTCTAAAAACTACACTTTTACACGTAAGTAGACTAATTTAAAAAAAAGAAAAGATAGAAAAATAATTTGTTAGTAAAATCTCGTAACCAGCAAACACGTCACAAAGTGCAATATCGCAAAAACGTACACGAGGGTGCCTATGGCTTTTAGTCATTCGATCAAACTGCAGGCCGTGACCGTTTCACGCTTTGTTGCCTTTGAATAACGAGCGGCGTATACTTGTACATGTTTGTGACGTGGTGGCTTTTTACACGTGTGTTTACCCTACACATCCTCTGTAATGTGACCGGAGTAGAAAATAGCTTTGGATGTTAGGTTGAAATTAATTGTCACATCGTTTGTAGACACATTTATGTTTCGGTCTTTTTTCCTTTTCTGATTTTTTCTGACTGAGTGAAGTTAGGAGAGAGATTTTCTTCAGTATAAATAAACCCAATTTACTAGAGTAGCATCACGGTTTCACTGAAAACCGATATGAATTAATCTTTTGTTGGTTTTCAAAGAGGGAGTGAGTTTAGAGGGGGCTTATATTTAGCCAACTAAAAATTTTAGTTTTGCTTATAGAAAAGTTTATTGCCAACAAGTAGCCGGAAAAAAATATAGTTCTAATTATCACACAATTTTTAAATGGGATTCTAATTGATACCACCACCTCTAGCTTAATGATTAGGCGCGATAACAGTTAGATCATCACAATAAATTGGTATAAATTCTGAAAGTTTGTTTATCTGATTAGTAAATGTAAGTAGTAATATGTAAGTTCAGATCGTAATATTACTTTTATAATCTGTAAATTATTTTACAACATTTATTTTCTCTTTAACATTTAGATTTAGTTTATTTTAGATATACAAAAGTCGTACATGCAATTATTTATCTCAACAATTAACTTTGTTTGAAAACTACCCTACCTTTTGTTGCTATGTCAATTGTCTCTTGTTTCCGTAATTAATTGGTTTTGGCTCATTGTGCGTATCTGCCATTACGATTTGGGTAACTTAACTCAAATATTGAGTCCAATTTACACGTATCGACCTATACAGGTATAGGAATAGATCAGAATCTCGGATCTATTTTTACTATTTATTAATATTAAGCTAATTTATCGTAAATAGTTTTAGTTAAACGAGACAATTATCTTTCAAACAAACATATTTGTCATCCCACCATACCTTTTTACACGCTTTTTATTAGCTTCACTTGTATGTTTGTATGTATGTTTGTTAGTAACCGACTTCTTTGGGCGCGATTTTGACCCACTTTAAACGGCCAGATTTCGTTCACACTTTGTAGATTTATCGAGGACCGATGACAATATGATGACAAATTAGTGAATTTGATAAAATTATTCCATTTTTCAATTTGCTAAATAAGATTTTTGTTAATTTATATAATTTTCATCTACAGTTGATAAGGCAGAAATTTTAATTTCCAACTATTATCTTTAACTGATTTATCTAATATTCACGATTTTTATTAGCTTCACTTGTATGTTTATATATGTATGTATGTTTGTATGTATGTATGTTTGTTTGTAATCGACTTCTTTGGGCGCGATTTTGACCCACTTTAAACGGCCAGATTTCATTCAAACTTTGTAGATTTATCGAGGACCGATGACAATACACTAATTTGCTAAAATTATTCCAATTTTCAATTTGCAAAATAATATTTTTGCTAACCACAAGATGCAAGGCTGTACAGTTGATTATACAGTCCTGTATATAGGCTCTCGACTCTTTGCAGCTGGACAAGCTTATGTAGCACTTAGTCGTGGAAGATCTTTGGACGGAATTCGAATTGAAGAACTTGATTGCTCAAAGCTAACAGGTCAAACCCTGAAATGATTCGATTACGAAGTAACACGTAGTAAGACTTGTCGATATCACTTGTTCGACAATAAACTTATGCCATTAAATCTCACTGTATATATTGATAACTGAAAATAATTACAGTTACTCATAGTTATCACGGAATTAATGATCGATTAGAACAAATAATAGTTTAAAATTTTAAAAAAAAACAAGCTATTATAAATAAACCAAATTAAAAAGTAGAAAATAAATAATAGTTAAAAAAAACTAAAAACACGCATTTTATAGAAAACCGAACTAAAAAAATAGAAAATAAGTTTTAATAAATTTAAATTAAGAATAGTGTTAAAATGTTCAATAAATATAAATAAAAAAAATATTTTATTTGAAAAAAAGCGTGGTGTGCTTTTTAAGATATTATGAAAATGATAATCACGCTACTCATATCTGTCAATAAAATATTTATAACTATTGACACCATGCACCCCACGCTTTTTTTAAAATATTTTTTTTTTATTTACACATTTATTAATTTATATTTATTGAAATTTTTAACACTATTCTTAATTTAAATTTATTAAAACTTATTTTCTATTTTTTTAGTTCGTTTTTCTATAAAAAGTATGTTTTTTTGTTTTTTAAACCATTATTTATTTAGTTATGCTAAGATTTTTCTTAAAATTTAACATAAAACCTCATAGTTTCGTCATATAGTATACCTACGGATTTATACGCAACCCTGGGCGCGCGAGTAAGACTCGCGCTTGGCCTGTTTTTTATTAATAGAGTTACTCCCTCGAAGTTTAGAAGACAGTAAGTCAAGTCATTTTTATCCTTTATAAGATGCAACGAATTTCTGCTCGAATTATTATAACTCAATTTCGGATAAATATTTGAAACGGCATTTGTTGAAAATTACTATGATATTAGGCAAATTACAGAGCGGAGCAATCACAATAGAAATACTGTTCAAATTGTATTGAATGAAATTATGGAATTCTATTGGAAAGCCAATATACCATGGCGTGAACTGGGAAAGGCCTATACTTGGCTATGGACTGCTAGGGGCTAATTGATCGGTATTAATACCACACTTGGACAAAACAATGCGGACTAATGCACAATCTATCCTATTGCGTTCTAGCCGAACTGAGCTAAGCCAAATCATTTGAGGCTATTGTCAATGTTATGATACAGTCATTTATTTTTTATACTATAATAATAGGCTTAGTAGCACGGGAAATTCAATTCCACTGATCAGCTTAGTGGTGGAACCAAACACTCGAAATAATGAAATATTGAACGATTCATTTAAAATCAATTACATTTACTTCGGTTACAGAGAAAAAGAAGCTTTTATATATTTCATAAAATAACCTTTGCTACACAATACAAGCAACATCCCCTGTTTTCTCAGAGACAAGACAGATTTGTAAAGCGTTTTTTTGCAATAATAGTTCGCGTGCTCGTTGTTGTTTTGCTCATCTTAAAGTCAACCTTATAACTAAAAAATTAAGTTCGTTATGCGAAGACTACTTATAAATTTTATGAAGTGAACCAGGAATGTGTTTTGTTTTATTACAGTGGAAAAACTCGTAAACATTTTCTGGATGAATTTTTTAATTATATTTTTACTACATGCAATTTTTAATTATTCAAAAGAATTACTATAATTTGACGTTGTTTATGCCATCCACAAAAATAGATTAAAATTTAGAAACTGGTGGAAAAAACCCTCATTCATTGTTTAGTTTTAGCTGAGAGTTGGTTAAAGCAATGTTTGTAATTCATGAGTAAATTACGGGAATTAACGAGTTTGAGTAGTTAAAGTACGTAGTTTTGAATAGTTTTGAGGTTCATAAAATTTTTTTTATTGTTTTTGTTTCTATTAAAGAATCAGTCAGTGACCAGTGGTATTTAATAAAAATACTTAAGCACGACCTTATGTAAACATAATTATTTAACGAATGCGATAGTTTAAAAGTAAGGTTTGTGAAGTTTGTGTACTCAAGTATATATTCCTTTGAATTTTTTTGACAGTCGCCGCAATGATAAATGAATCTAGTCAAGCCCTAGTACTCTCTGAGTAATCCATTTACTTTTCTACAGCTTTTTAAATCGAGTAAAATTCTTCATCTTCATTCATTTTTTTTATCCTTGACTTTTTCAAAGCATATTAATTTATGTTCTAACCCAAGTTAAGTAACATAATATTACCTTGTACATTTTCAAATAAACAGTACTTATGAAAACTGTAGCGAGATAATAACACGTCCAAAGTCAAGACACAAAAGAAATAAAAATGAAGTACTGTCTCGACATTCTGGGCCTCAAGCCCCGTCTAGAGCGACCCAACGGACATTTAATTTTCATGCTCTTATTCGACGCTATTCTTGACTACAATGAGCCGCTTCCATTCAAGTTTTCAAACCAAAATGTTTGAAACAAGAAACGTAATTCTTAGCTAATATAATTGAAACTCTCAAAACAGATTTCTAAGATTAAAACGAGCGTAATGTGTCTGAAGAATTATTTGTGTGCGATTATACAAATGGCGAGATATTCTACAGTTTTTATACAAAATGTTAAAGTACTTGTCTTGATACAAAATTTATTTAAAAAGTTGTTTTTGGATTTTGATTACAATTTCTTATCAATATTAGAATTGCTTACAATATTAAATAAGACTTGAAGTCTAGTTAGGTAAGCCGGAGATCATGCATTTGTTTTCCAGAATAGTGTGTTACTAATATGCACACTTGAACTAGAGCACGTTTCATATTTACCATACTGCACAACAGAATAAAATAATTACAATAATTATTTTTGGACTAATGACTAATGATAGCATAATAGACAAAATGTATGAGAACTTATAGCCGCAAGGAAGACGGTTGTAGAAAGGTTCCTTTTAAATCGATAGTCTGCTTGAGAATTGAATAATTTATGTTTATAGAGTTGGAGATGTCATTGGTGTCAAAGGTTAGACAGTGGACTGGGCAGACGTTAAGTTGGCCGAAAGCCAGAAAACTGTTTACAAACTTTCAAGTTGTAACAAGGGCTAAAAGTAGTACCATCTCTGTTGTTATCAACCTTATTATCCTATACACGACATACTGCTACCATTATGGTTAGTTATGGGGCGTCCGTACGCCCACATGATTTTTTATCCTTAATATGGTATCAAATAAGTTTTACGTACAAAAACATACTACAGCGCCATCTACTGAATTAGCCGGTTAGAATATATATAACTTCTCAACATTGACCTTTAGGCCGTGCCATTATCTCGCCTCGCCTCACTTTGAGTTGGAGAGACATGACACCCGTTTTACCATAACTCTTTCTATGAATAAACACGTTCCTTCAACGTCATTGTTTTATTTGCTACAATGGAATGAGTGTTCTCAGTACTAAGCTAACGATGGAAGTAATTACGTACGATACTCATTATGTATTATAAAATAAAAGCCGACTTGACTACTAATTGACTTTTTATTTATGTTTATAAGGTACGTGGTAGTATCTGTTACCCTTATAACTACATATATTAACATGTGGGGTAGGAACAGAGATTTACTGAAAAATAACTGGCAATAAGTATTACTACTGTTTTTATAAACAGTTTACATTTGATTGGCATGGAATACTTTTGTTATTTCAGTTTTAAATCCATTAAACACCTGGCTAAAGATATCAATGCCTGGATCAAGAATTTGAATATATAGACTACCTCAGTGACGCATTGGTAGCGTATGCGACTGCTGTGTTTGAGGTCCCGGGTTCTATTCCCGGGTCGACCAAATGTTTATATGATCTGCAAATATTTGTTTCAGAGTTGGGGTGTTTTCTATGTATATGTATGTATTCACAAAAAAATTATGAATGGAATTATATCAGTTGTCTAGTACCCATGTTACAAGCTCTGTTTAGTTTGGGACTAGATGGCCTTGTGAGATAAATAAAATGTTGAAAAATATTTATATTTTTATTATTATTTTATTGATTAAGAATGTTGTTTCTGGGTGATTGTTGATTTTAATTAGTTCTTGAGAATTTCGTGTAGAATATATTACTAGGTATTTCATGCTGGGTATTAAGCTATTACACTGTATACGATTATTAATTATTTTACTTTATTAAGATTACTAAGTTCCAAAATACATCTTTTTTTGGAATTGTAGGCAAGATTTCTGACTATTTTTATTTATAACGTTATATACAAATCCGACTCAGACATAAGGCCAATGTTAAGGTTTATATTTCAAATAAGCGCTGAATTTAATATATTGTAGGCATTCATTATCATACAAGTACCTGTACTTGTGTAGGGGGAACAATAAAATGTATGTTCTTATGTCAAAACTATCCTTCGAAAATAGAATCAGGAAGAAAATTGTTTACTGGGTTAGCTTTCATTGTTCAGTAGACAATCAACGAAGAAAAGAATTTTTTATTAGAATCACTTTGTTCACGGACGACTGATCATAGGTTATATGTCATATTTGTATTTTGAAGAGCGGTAATAAAAAAATACTGTGTTAGGAAATGCTTCTGATGAATTTTGGTAATCCCTTTTTAAGAACACGATAGAAATATTAAACAAAAACTCAACTGCATCAAAATTAGACCCTATGTCTCTGTAAACAATCAATGTTAGACGTATCAATATATATCGTACTATAAAATAGACAATAGGTATAATCGACAACATGATGAAAATTAATACAGCGATGTGATAAGTAAACTTTTTAAGCGATCTGCTTTTTTGCTTTTGATAATTATTGGTAGTATTATGATAATTCCGGTTAAATAAACTTTGATTGTAATCCTTAATGAATAACACCATTTATCGAAGCATTACATAAACAGTTTGCACTATTATTTATTAGGTTATGGTAATCCGTAACAGTTTGGTTAGCTATATTTCATTAGCCTGCATTTAGCATTTATTATGGTGGCTTAATACAATTATTGGCAGCAATATAAAACAGCGGCAAGGATATAATCAACTAGTTTAAAATCGATTCAAAGGGATTTGCATTTCACTGCATCTGAAACATAGACTAAATCAGCAAAACGAAAATTGAACTATTTATTTTGAGAATGAATCTTTATGTGTCCATTATTTGTAAATGCGGATGTATATGCATACGATATACCACAAGCAAACATAGTTATGTATGTCATAAGAACGATTCTGTTGGTTGATCCTGGCTGATCTAGAGGTCATGGATTTAATTCCCGATTAATACAAACAACGTATGTTAAGCACTATCATTTATTATGTTTCTATATATTTGTGTTGTAATAATATAGACAAACAAAGACTGCAATTCCAGTAGCATCAAAAAGACTAGCCCGCAATCTGTTAAGACCGAAAGCGATGATCTCAGGAAGGTCATAGGTATCCTATCTGGGCATTGTCTCCTAAACAAGCACCTATTAACTATAGGCGCAATAGACGGCGATCTGTACAAGGGATGCATGGAGGCAGAAGAAACGCCGTAGCACGTTCCCACAAAATGAAGAAGTGTGGCTGATCAACGGGCACACATCCTCCACTCGACATCGCTCCCGGTAACGTGTAGTGAGCTGAAAAAGCTGCTATGCTTCTGGGATGATCTGGGATGGTTGGAGTAAGAAGACCCACGTACAACGGCCTAATCAAGAGGCTAAATGCGGAAATGGTCCGGAAAAAAAAACAAACAAATAATGTGTTGTAATTTATCTGAGTTATGTTTTAGACATAAATATACAAGCTTGTTATTTTGTAATCCATATTCTTGGTAAACAAGAATAAGTTTACCTTTTAGCTTACCTTTACCTTTAGTTTTTAGAATGCGAGCGCTTAATAAAACTCTGCTTATCTCTTAAAGCGTAGTGCTGTGAGTGTACGTGTATACAAATATTGTCGAAATTCGATATATTTTGTTTTATCTGCTCTCTTCCTACATATAAACTTAAACTTTTAACTGTGCCTATCATAGTATGTACAAAATTGTGCTTAACGTCTCAACACAATATTTCAAATAAGTTAATATAATTATGAACAATTTACATACAAAATAAGGAAAAGAAATTGAATCTCATTAATTATAATTGAGTGAAAATTAATGAAGTGTATTTCGTAAATGGGGGAGCTTAGAATTTGGAATAAATAAATAGTAAATAAATATGGTCAGACATTTTAACACACAACCCCATCTAGTCCCAAACTAAGCAGAGCTTGTACCATGGGTACTAGATAACTGATATTAGTACTTATATACTTTTTTATTGTATATACATACATATTATGCATAGAAAACACCCAAACTCCGAAACAAATATTTGCAGATCATTAAAACATTTGGTCCGACTCAGGAATCGAACCCGAGACTTCTTGCACAGCAGTCATGTCAGTCAGCATTCGCTACCATTGCGACATAGAGGCAGTCAACGCATGCTTTATGTTGTATGCATAAACAATAGTGAAATGCAAAAAAAAAAACAAAAAATCAAACGACATTGCTTAAAACGGCTAATTGAAACGTCATGCTAGGAAATCTTATGAGTAATAAATTGCATTTCGACTCATACGAGCTAATGAAAAAATATATATAAAATTAAAAGAACAGAAGCAAAATTTTAACTTCAATCGATGTATTCATTACTTTGAACTAGCCTATTCAAATTCCCGAAGTTATATTTCAAATCAACAAAATATTACAACAACAGAACCACGAATTGTATCCATTATCGATTGTCAACACTCCCAAAAATATTTTCCATTAAAGCCTAATTGCCCGTCTTCAAACAAGTAATCTCTGTGAAAGAGCCACCACAATAAATAGAATAAATTATGCAAAACTTTGTTTAAACGGGAACACCGATTTTAGGCCTTAAACAATAATTAATGATAATTTGTTTAGCGGAAAGCTTCAAACTGTAAACGTTTGGGGCAATGAGCAAATATAATTGCCAGCTATGGTATGATATTGGGAGGTATTATTATTATTACATTACATCAACAGAGTTAAAAGTTCACTGCTAAGCACAGGTCATTCCTTGAATAGAAACATTTGGTCCTATTGCAGTACATTAGACATATTGCATTACATTGGTGCAGGTTTTGTTTCAAATAATTTTTTTTGTGCAGTATTGTTTTCCTTTGTAATTTGGTTTCTTAATCTTCCCAAGACATCTATGGTATGAATACAAAATTTTATTATTATATTCACATATAATGAAACAGTACACTTACTTACAAAACTCCGGGTAATACTTCGGATAACTAATCTTAGTCAGAATTTGTATTCTGATACTCTCTATTCGTTTTTTGTTTTCATTAAAGAGATTTTGATTTCATTTTAATGTATAGTCACATTGATATTCAAGTGGTCGGTCCTAAGTATTTTTTATGGCATAGGGTCAAGGTAGGACATGAATTATCTTTAAGAGCGGGAAGCTGGTCCTGTTGAGGAAGCCGGGATGGCCTGCCGACTCGGTCGCGGCCTACAGGCCCATCGTTTTGCTGGACGAGGCGGGCAAGTTGTTCGAGAGGGTGCTCTCTGCCCGCATCGTCCGGCATCGCAGCGAGGTGGGCCCCGACCTGTCAGACGCCCAATTCGGGTTCAATACCGTGATGCGCCTGAGCGCCGTAACCGAAGTGGCGGTGGGCGGTAGCGGTGTGGTGTTGCCGGTGTCTCTGGAAATTGCCAACGCCTTTAATAGTCTGCCATTCAGCTGCATCAGGGAAGTATTTTAGTACCACAGGGTGCCAGAGTACCTGAGGCGGCTGGCAGTAGACTATCTGGAGGAGCGTACCGTCGTGTACGAGGACCTTGAGACGGCGACCCATGTCCTGCGGCGTTCCGCAGGTGTCTGTCCTTGGACCACTCCTGTAGAACGTGGGGTACGACTGGGTCGTTTGAGAGCGTCTCCTCCCCGGGCTGGGCGTAATTTGTTACGCCGATGACACATTGTTCGCAGCCCGGGGGCGAACTTCCAGGAGGCGGCGTGCCTGGCCACCAGGGGTGTCTCTCTGCTGGTCGGGTGCATCGAGGCGCTGGGCTTGCGGAGACGGAGGCCCTTTTATTTCATGGGCTTCGTCGCGGGCTGCTCCCGGCGCATCCATAGTGGTCAACTCGGTCCTCGTACTGGTTCGATCCCAGATGAAACATCTGATCCAGATCCTCGACGATAGGTGGCTCTTCGACGAGAATTTCCGGCAGCTTGCTCCCAAGCTAGTTGACACTGCCTCCGCCCTCGGACGATTCTTGCCCGATATGGTAATGGCGCGCCTATCAGTACCTTGCTACCCCAGCTAACCCAAGTCAAGCTGCCCCTGGTATTGCTGCTTCCGACCTCGGGCGACTTTTGCCAAATCTGGATGGAACCAGTGTCACAACGAGAAGCTTCTTCACTGAGGTTGTCCGGTCGATGATGCTATATGGCGCACCGGTGGGGGTGTCGGCTCTGACAGCAAAGAATAAGGCGCGCTTCTGACGCCCTCAGAAGATATTGGTGGTCAGGGCCATAAACGGATACCGCACGGAGTCGACCGAGGCGGCGTGCGCCTTGGCCGGTTCAACCCCATGGGATTTGGAGGCGGAAGTGCTCGCCGAAGCTTATCGACGGATGACTGAATTCCGAGCGGAAAGTGGCATTCGCCCTCCGCCCGAAGAGTTACGCGAGTGGCGTGAAGCCGCACATCAAGCCACGATGGTTCGGACCACCGAAACCAGCACGTGCTGGTTTCGGCACCGTGGAGGCTCTCCAGCCTGTCTTCCTCGAGTGGGCGGCAGCATGGGACCCATCCTTTACGACTGACGCAGGTGCTTTCCGGACACGGTTGATGATTGATAGAAAAGAAAATAGATCTAAAATTATACCAGTTGTGCCATAGGATTTGTTTGATTGTATTTCCTGCGTTGGGTACCTATCGTTATATTTGCTAGCCGAAGTGGCGAATTATTGAGTTAGTGTTTAAAATTTTCTCATACCCGATGCTATTTCATAACAATTAATTTTGTGGTCGTGCTTTTAAATTGTTATTTAAGAGTGGTTTATTCGATTATGTGGATGAATTTCTCAACCGGCCTCAAAAAACAATGTAGATATTCTGAATCTGGTTGCACGCTTTATGTTTGTTTACTTAGATAGATAGATAGATAGATAGATAGATAGATAGAAAACTCTTTATTTGTACACCGTTTTTACAATATTAATTGAATCCATAAAATGATCAACATATAATATAATGTACAAATGGCGGCCTTATTGCCAAAAGAAATCTCTTTCAGGCAACCTTAGGATGGAACAAAAAGTATCGGAGAGACTGTAGCAGTTGAGGGTGCTATTAATTTTAATTTAAATTGTTATGAATATAGAAATATTTTACGAACTGATATGTGTCATTTATTTGTGAGTGAATTCGGTCTCATTCAAATTTGATAATAGATGGATTGAGACCATCTTTAAAGGCGGAAAAATAAGAAAAGAAGATACGATTTATTGCAAATCATGCCAGAGGCGGCGGTTTTTTGGAAAAGAAAAGTATAACGTGCTCTAGTCTTAGTTAATAATAAAATATTTTCGTAGTAGCTAAGAATCAGTCAAATAAGTTCCTATGTTGCTACGGTCATATTAGATTTTAATTACTTCCTAGATGAGCCCCGAGATGTTACCCGCGTATATTTTCACCTGCAGGTATCGCCGCGGATTTCTTCTTTTTAATCTAAACCAATTCCGAATCCTCAGAAGATTTATATATATAAAGATAAAATTGACATACTATGCTGAACTTGTTAATAATTCATTGATATTTATTTTGATTCATTCAAATTTATTTATCTATACGTTGCAAGTTACCAAGACAATATAATTAAAATATCGATACGTATTTGCTTAGTGACCTGTGTTGTCAGCCAATACACTTCGCAGACACGGATTTCCCTAAAGCATTAGACCTATTTTTCCCTGTTGCTGCCCTGAATACGTGAAACACACGCGTTTATTTTTTTTTTTTCATTGTACTATTATAAACTCTCTGTTTATTCCCTTACTTTGTATTTTGAATCGAACGAGTTTAAAACCCATACTGCACATTTTTAGCCATGGCGACTTTCTAAAATGATCCAAGCATTGTGTTAAATATTATCTTTAATATTCTGTTTTACGTTGCAAAAGCCGCGACCGTACTACCTCCGTTATTCATGATTTTGATCCTCCTTGGCAGTGAGCGTTCGCAAGCGATCTTAGCGAAAACAGTTTAAGTAGTTGAACAATATACACATAATTTACCATTATTTGTATTTAAAACGATTACATCAAAAGGCAGGAACGTTAAGCCGTATGACTGATGGTTAAGACAAAACGGGCTGCACTCCGGGAGTACCTGCAGAAGTGAAAACTGAAATATTAAATCCTATAATAATAAATAAAGGTGGTAGGTAATATTAAATAAATAAATAATAAAATAATTTTGGAATGGTTAGGCAATAATTTTGCACAAATTGTTTTAATTATCAGAATAAAGTACTATCATTTATGTGGTAAAATACATTATACAGTGTAATTCTGGGGTTCCAGACTAACCACAACCAGAGGCAGAGAATTGAAGAAGGCAATAGATTCAAATTTCCTCAACATATTAACACCATGTGAGCTTACTTACTGGCCGGCTGATCCCAACAAAACACCCGATTTGTTAGATTTCTTCATCACGAAAGGTGTGTCAGAATTGTTTAGCATTTTCCCCATCACCCATCACAAAAAAGTGCAATGCCGCTAAAAAAGGTTTACCCTTAAAAATGAGTTTTATTCTGCTAAGTAAGCGATATAAAATACACAAATAAGTTTTAATACCTAACTAAGCATTAATACATTAATACCTTTATTTTGTTAATTATTTCTTATGGTATTAACTTGACATTTTAGATTCTGTTAAGTCAGGTGTGTAATACATAAATACCCAAATATATGAATGACTACTCATTATTTAGTACATGGCTTACACTAGTTTTTGCAAGTGGTTCCGCCCGCGTGTATGTCGATTATCGCTGTTAAAAGTAGTCTATCTCCTTCTGCAAGACGCAAACTAAAACAGTTTAGCCATAAAATAACAGACTTAGGGTTACTTTAGAATTTATAATATTAGTATGTATATAGATTATAATTAAACCTATAAGTGAGCTCATATTAAAAACCCAGTAAGCGAAAGAATTAATTAGTACTTAGGTTATTTCCGTGAGTAACGCAGAATAATTAAGAAAAGATTCGAACAATAGCCTTCATCCACACGCCTGAAGTTTTGAAAGGGATCTCGAGCCGTGGAACTGTTGAAAGGGGATTGAAGCCGTGAAGTGAAGTGCGATTGTCGTCAAGTCGAGAATACTGTCCGAGAACTTTTTAAACTTCATTATAAAATAAAATACGATAAATTATAAGAATTAAGTCTAATTT
This sequence comes from Hyphantria cunea, assembly GCA_003709505.1. Classification (NCBI taxonomy): domain Eukaryota; kingdom Metazoa; phylum Arthropoda; class Insecta; order Lepidoptera; family Erebidae; genus Hyphantria; species Hyphantria cunea. Next base: position 1,093,519 of record PKRV01000249.1, read on the forward strand.
AGTGGAATTGTTTCCATCCCGTTTCTGAGTTTCAGGTTTGTAAAATTCATACATAAATTTTTACCACGGGAACTTTTTATTTCACTTCTGAACAGTATTTGTTACCTACCATTTCCAAATTATTATTAACGGCCCAGTCCGTTGAACTACTATATACTGCTATTAGGAGAACAATTGATGTGGGAAATGGGAACTAATGGTAATGGTATTCGAAACCAAAAATAAAAAAGAGTTAAAAATAGATTCTACTCTTAGGTACTTTTCTAAATTACTTAAAATATGCATATGTGAGATTAAAATAATTCATCAACTATCCATAGTGTCTCATTGCTGGGCTCGGGTCACGACTCAGGAGAGGGCAATAACTTTCGTATGATCGTGTTTCGTAAGTGAATGAGAGACTGGCCCAATGATGCAGAAGTATCTCAATAGCCCGCCATGGTGTGGATCCCTATGCTGCATCGTCTGCATTCATAATGTGTAAGGTGACCACCACTCATCAGAGTTATACTCTGATTATACTCTGCCTGATGGAAATCATTCCATCAGGCAGAGTATAATCACTTTAGTAGACTCATAAAAAACTGGCTTTTATTAAAGATTAACACTAAAAATGTAATATTTCAAAATCAAATCACTGAACCGTCTCATCAGTCATCAGTCTTTACACACCCACATTGCTTTAGAAGATCTACCCAGTAATACGTGGAATGGAATAGATAATAAAAAAATCGCCCTGACCTTACGTCAAGGCCAAATATCTTTTCTCACTAAATCTTAGTTTAATATACTTACAATCATAAAGGTAATATTGGTTCAGACTAAATAATAGTTTGAAATAGATGTTAGCAGTCTTAACTAAATCGTAGCTTACTAAACCTCAATAAAAAAACTAAGATGCATACTAGTAAAAATGTAGGAGTGTGTTTATTACACTAAATAAATTTTGTTTGGCAACAGTGAGGTACTTTGAATAACAAGCAATTATTATTGTTTAAACTATAAAATATTATTAAATAAAGTAAAATTGAAAAAGATTTCGCATTAAAGTCCGAAAATCATGTAATCATAGCAATGAAATACTTCAATGTTGATGTGCTTTAATCATGAAAAAAAATTAAAACATCAATTTTAAAAAGGTAATTTTAGCCATATCCTGAATTTTTTTAAAAAAGTTAACAATATAATTACGTCATTCACTCCGTACCTCGAAACGTTCTCTTTACGAGGACATGAAAGTCAATTGCCCCCATCGTAGTGATTTGGGCCTCGTAACTCGTGATATGAATGCGTTATACTGTTTCATGGTAGAGGGTGTTGCTTTCAATTTACCGTGGCCAGTTCGTGTCCATTAAAACGGTAATTTCACCCATAAATATAGCCGGGTTTGCCACTGGGCTAATCGTGCCGTCCAAAATGCGTTTTGTGGTCTTAAATATTAATAAGGATAGGATATATTACTCGGTGTGGTGGTTTTATAGTTTCGCGTTCAAATGCTGGGCTTATTGTTGTTTTGAGGTTAACAGCAATTTGTTTCAGTAAATGTTTTCCTATTTAACTTAATTAATGTCGTAGTTATTGAAAGATATTATTGTACGGTTAATGAGTTGTATTTGGTTTCGGTTTTGGTAAATTAATATTTTAAGGACTTTTTATTTTTAGACTCAACAAAAAGTGTAATTCTATATCAGGATACACACATTAGTCTTTATTTTATTTGGTTTACTGCTTGTAATATATAACACAAAAAATGCAGTAAAATTCATTACAAAACTACAATAGTCTCCGGACTAATTGTCTGGTTTTCTTTACACAGACCAATAGAGTTCCAGCTGGTACTATTTATACATGTACCTAATTATTCATGTGTGGATTTATAACTCACACAGAGAATAGTCAGTCAGTATCGTCTCATTCTGTCTTGATAGCTTATCTAATTACGAGACCTTTGGCTTCAAACTACTGTTTTAAACCCACTTTCCCATTCGTAACTTGTATAACTCGAACACAATACTGTTTTCTCTATCAGGAACTTATCCATGACAGCCTTTAACTTCCAGAATAATAACAATCGTTTGGATATTTACCTCTTTTCATTTTATTTTATTTTAGAACTTCATGTACATATGTATAATGGCGGGCTTAATGCCCAAGGCATTTTCTACCAGCTAACCTTTGATGGTGTAGAAATTTTGTGAGGTAGCATTATTGTGGGAAAATTTTTTTATAGGAGAAGTTAAACATTTTCATAAAAATACAAATAAATATACATACACAGTAACATATAAACTTTATACACATACACTTTGATACACACTAATACCTAAACTTTACATACGTGCACTGAGAATAGGTTTTAAGTTATTTCCTAATTAAAGTTTTCCTGCCATCTCGTCAAGAGGTGGTTTTTTAAGTTCTTCTTAAATGCGTCACGACTTGTAGACATCCTGATTTCGAGTGGGAGTTTGTTCCACAGCATTACAGCCTGCATAAAGAACGAAGACTTCATAAAGTCAGAATTGTGGGATGGACACAAGAGAAGCAGATCGTTAGATGAGCGGAGATTCTTATCGTGATTCGACGATAAGAAACGGAGATAGGGTTCAAGGTAAGTTGGTAAAGATGGGGAGTTGAGAAACGAAAAAAGATAGGTCAACGCTCGCTGACTGCGGCGCTCTCACACTTTTGTATCTGATGATGTTTACATTTCCAAATATAGTTGAATTCTGGCAAATAATCAGTCGTAAAAGAAATCAACCGCGGCCTCCTGCTAATAATAATAAAACTTTATGTAAAACTAGAAAAAAGAAAAAAATATATAATTTTAATTTGTAAAAATTTTTGCAATAGGTAAAAACTGTGTGCAGTCCTTAACGCCTCCTATGATCTGGCATCGTTAGAGTAACTAAAACAATGTAATAAATAAATTATTTTAAATTAGATATAATTATATGAAACGATATATATACTAATTTACCATGTATATTATGACTGTGTGTGTTGTGTGTGTAAGTGTGTAAGGCTGGAGTATTTTGAAGAAAATTTTGCCAGATCCTATTTGTAGGCATGTAACATAGTATAAAAAATAGAAACATCACGACTCGATTTATGCAAGTAGTAACTTAGAATAGTGACTACGACAAAGCTCTAGATTTAGAAGCCACAATTTCTTTATTAAATGTTTTTAGCGATGCAAAGACTTTATTCTTAAATGTTTATTTATATTTTTAATCTCTAAAACCGTAGCTTAATATCTTAAAGCTACTGTCATGAAGAGTGAAATTTTAACAAAAATTTAAATACATGTATCATATTTTTGTCAAAACTAACAAAATGGTATTTTCTTATGCAGAACAGGAAACTTTATATCAGAACACACCCATATTTTCACATTAAAAATTGGGTTAAGCCATTCTTCAAAAGGTTACAGACCACAGGCTGTAAAATTGTTACCAAAGTTTTACATGTGATCTTAAAGTGATAAATAAAATATTCTGTAGTATTTTACACTGGAATCATATTGCTTTAGGTAGGAGGAATGTGTTCGTCATTTACAACCCGATCCCAGGCCTGTCGTAAATCATGGATAATGTATGACAGTAAAATATGGTTCAAATGATAGTATGTTACGTTTGAATCTTTAATGGATGTGTTAGAAAATACAAACTTACTATAAGTTTTTAGTTATCATATAAGCAAAAAGTTGAATTGTTATATATATATTTTTTGTTACTTTTTTAATATAACATGATGGAAACGAGTATACGTATCGCCTAATGGCTAGTGGTAAGCGATTACCGCCGCCCATGGAAACCCTTAACACCAGAGGCATCACAAGTTCATTGCCGGCCTTCAGGAGGTAAGGGGGGGGGCTAAGGGCGGGGGGGAGTAAAGAGGACTACGATGGCCAGACCGTGAACACGGCGCTCCACACGCTGTCAGAATGTCTGGCGTGGGGGGAGCCGAGGCGTGATCTAGTGGCGGCCATCGGAGTGGGGGTTTTCTCGCTCGGTAGCATGATTACGGCCATGCTGCGGAGCGAGAGTGTGTGGAACTCGACCGTTTCATTTTGCGAGCAAGTTATGCTTGCTAAGGAGACGGCGAAGCGGGACCGGAAGAGATTTAAAACTTTACCAGCCCCCCTGGGCCTGGGAAACGGCCAGGTACAGTAGGTGATTCGGGTGTCGCTCCTCCACATGCGCAAGCCTGAGGATGATAGATGAGGCCATCTTTACCCTAGCAGAAGCAGGCTTGGATGGAGGCGCGGACGCTGCGGAGCCTGCGCGCCTTAGGGATAGTAACGGGAACATATGGGTTCCCACACAGGAGGGGGCCATGTACAAACAGAGGGTGGCCCGAGGTACGTCGGGGTTCCAGGGATCTCCTTCCTTCCTTTAGTACTCGAGATGGTGTGCGGTTTTCAGTCGGTTCAAGTCTGACATAACCACCAGTCGGTGGTATCCGAGGGGATTTCCGCACAAATAAGGGGTAAGGAGGAGGATGGGGAAGGAGTTGGGATATTGGCAACCGGTATCCTCATGGTTTTCTGTGAGGCCGTGGTATCACTCCGGTCAAGCCGGCCCATTCATGCCGGAGCGTGGCTCTCCCACGGTTTTTTTTAGTTAGTTACTTTAGTTGGAAAGTTTTATTCAGAAGTGATTATAGTCAATTCACTTCTACGATCATGTATTTAAAATGCTCACAACGGTACTAGGCTACAGGAACTGGTTTTATATACAATTAATAATAGTGGATATCATGGAACCATTTCATTAAGCCTTCAGTGCTTGATAGGTGACTACCGCCCTTATAAAAATTCAATGTCGCGGGGGACTTTCCGTTCTTATATAAAACGGGCACAGAAAACACCTACATTCAGAACAAAAAATTGTGGATTACATAAAGTCTTGTCCAATGTGGGGATCGGACCCACAATTCTACTACGTAGTAGAAATAGGTGAGGTGAGGTGATTACATAATACACTAGCCTAGTGTATTATGTCATCGCCTCACCTCAGACAACTTTAACCGATTATATTATCTCAGAGTATGACTGTGCTACTATACAGGCACTTTCTTTTCACTTGGTATTCCATACTGCTGTAATGTATAACAGCTTTTGCTCGTAAAAAACGCTCTTTGAAGTGAATGTGTTCTCTGTAACTAAATTTTCAACTTTCGTTAATTATTAAACATATAATTTTACCCAAAATGTCCGAAAGCTTCACACTATTACGAAAATTAATAGAGGTTAAGTGACTAACGAAGCAATATTTTTTGCGGAGTATCAAATTCTTTGATAAAATATATATTCTCTTCACTACATGTTATAAAACAAATCTCATGGCAATAACCTCAAAAGGGTACGTAAAGGTTAAACATGAAATTTTATTCGGTTTTTACCAATTGATAAAGTGAATCTTGAGAAAGGTTCCTTATATACAAATTGTCAATTTTTTCAGATGTATTGGCTAAAATATGACGATATTTGTNAAGACGCCTGAGAGGTCTGCGCTGCGCGCCCATCATCAGTTTGGTCTTGAGGTAGAAATTCCATGACGTAGGTCTCAAGAAACACAGTAAAAATACCAAATACTTGCACAACGGTTTATATTTGAAAAATAGCATAACTCAGTTTAAATAATGATGGTTGTAATAGGGACAATAGTAGGGTTCCCCCCGTCGATGGCCAGTTCGATCGGAGACGACGGGGGCAGAGAGGTCGACGTTCCGCCCGTCCGAGAATCCGAGGTAGGGGCGGCTGTTCTTCGGATTCGTTCGAAGAACACCGCCCCCGGGCCGGACGGGGTACCAGCCCTGAGCCCTGAGTACCTGAAGAAACAACCCCCTCCCACCTAATTTTGGGAAATAGATTACTGAAAGGACGGCAATGTTATTGTTTCACTTGATTTACAGATGTCCATGGACGGTGGTAGACATTATCATCAGATAACCCATCTGCTTGTTGAACTCTCAAACAAAACAAAACAAAAAAAAAAACAAAACAAACAACAACCCATAAAGTCCCACTGCTGGGCTCGGGTCTCCTCTCAGGAGAGGGTTAAGGCCATACGTCCCCACGCTGGCCAAGTGCGGGTTGGGGACTGGCAAGAATACGTTGTGGCTACGTAAATCTTGCCGTTGGATGTTTTTAAGCCGCCCGAAGGCCTCCAACTAAGCTTCACGACTGTTATCGTATGATAACAACCGGGACCGACTGCTTAACGTGACCTCCGAATCACGGAGACGCTCATGGTAACATGCCACCAGCGGTCACCCATCCAGGTACTGACCGCGCCATCGTTGCTTACCCTCGATGATTGTTTCTAATCACCGAGTGCAACTGGGCTATGAGCGCACACGTTTTTGAACGTTGTTGAACTCTCACCAGTAAAAAATACACATAAGTCACTTTTTGTCACATAAGCCATAGATTGAACTAAGTGGCGTGACATAGGACTAGGACTAGTGGACTGCGATAGGCTGATGATGATGATGATGAAGTCACTTTTTATTCCCGTTTCCAGAATTCTCCTTAAAACAACATATACAACATTTGAAATTTCCATTTTACTTCATTAGCACTCAGTTTGCTAAACTTAATATTTTTAAACTTATAAAACCCAGCGCACGAAATACTCGGATTTAACACAACTGACTCAATTTTTGCGTTTAGTTTCATTATTGCTTGAAAAGTAACATGTTTGCGAATGGTTTTATTTGATAAATACATTCGATTTATCATTTTTGTGCTGTGAAGTTTAATCTCAACTGTTACTGACTACTGTTATTTTATTTTTTTCTAGATAAATAATTACTTATAAACGCAAATTTTCCAATGGGTAATCATAAAATTCGTTTTTAGTACGGAGAGCTACTCTTTTATTAGTAAAAGGTCTACTTCTTCTAAGCATTTCTACGACAAGCATTTCGTGTCGATGTATTTAAATTTTAAGAGACCAGAACACTGCCACTTTGATTGCCTTGTAGCAGCCATCAGACCTTCCTTCTTGCAGGTATCCGGGCACGCAACGCATGATGAGAGTGGAACGTTTGTTTGAGTTTCACCGCATGTATTCTATTATTATGTATGGTAATTTGTGTTCAGGCGGTAGATAACTAAAACTTTGGTTTTTTTTTTACCAGAAAAACGCTGTCAAATAAAATGACGTTCTTACGCAGGTGGATTATGCATACTAAGCTTCTTTTTAGCTAAAAATAAAAGTTTCTCAATTACTTTGTACGAATCTGGGAACAAAGCGGTTGTACCTTAATTGCCTACAACTACTTAAGTTCTTGTAGGCAATTTATTCAACATTAACTTACGAAACAATTAACTGTTTCATAGGTTACTGTTGAATAAATATTCTCTTCTTCCTAAGAAAAATAAAAGTTAGATTAATGTATTTTATAATTTTAAGGTAATAAACAAACTAAGTCTTTCTTTACTACATTACAATTCCTGGGATGATTAATTCTAAATTCTTTTGTGAATATTTATCTCTAATAAAAATTAATTAAATACAATACTACTTCCCGGTTTCATTGAATGCGGACGCACCACTGAGCCAGATAGATTATAATTACAGTAGACCTGAGTGTCTTGTGTGAGTTAATTTAACGTCTACTGAAAGACGCCACCTACAATATAATAATATAACGCGAACGTCGATCAAATGAAAATTTTCAAAACTTTTATTTTACCAAGTTTTTGTTATTACATGTCTTGATTCAAATCACGAGTCATTACAGTGTAAACGCGTAACATGTTATATCGAATAAGGTAGCCAATGATCAATTATCCCGCCTTTGATCAAAATGCGCGTTAGCATGTAAACAACTTGCACAAAGTACACAGCTTTAACCACTTCTTAGATGTTGGTTTACACAAATTCCATTGTATATGGATTACGGTTTTAGTTTTGTATTAATTTTTGGATTTATAATATTTGGTTTGTATTTTTTAAGGAACTACTATTCCATTTCATCATTTGTTGGATGAACAAATATCTCTCCTCAGAAAAATGGTTTTTGTTAAACGAGGCTGGGCAGACGAGAACTGAGAGAGAGCAGAGTGGGAGACTCTATACAGAGTTTGTTTCAAGGTCCCTTCTCTTTTTAGTATTTTTTTCTGCCAAGTTTACTACCTTCAGTTTTACGACAACTACAAAGGACGAATAGATGTGGTGTTATTCCATACTTCAAATCACTCACCACACACATACTTATTATATTTTGTTTTTTTTATGCAATATGTGGCAAACGAGCAGACGTGTCGCCTGACGGTAAGCGATTACCGCCGCCCATGGAAACGCGCCAAACCAGAGGCGTCACAAGTGCGTTGCCGGGCTTTGATATATGGGGAGGGGGTATGGACATCCGGTATCCTCAGTCACTGGGTGAAACAATAGCGCAAGCGCTATTTCACACCGGTTTTCTTGTATCATTCCGGTCGAGCCAGCCTATTCGTGACGAAGCTCTCCGACGGTAGATGATGTAGCTAATGAAGAATTTATTACGGGAGGAAAATAATATGAGGAAGCAGATATTACAGAAGTCAGACGCTATAAAAATACTGGCATTTTAAGAAATAGACTATTCAAATGAGTAGTTGGATGCAAATAATAAAATGTCTGTTGTAGTTTGAGGGTAATGACCGTGTGAATCGTCAGTAAAAAGTTTAAATTAACACAATATCAAATTTTATCGCTGACACTGATTTGAAGAAATGATTTAAAATCATTCTTCTATTTCTTTTTTAATGAAACATGCGACCTTGATATATTGTTTGGAAATTTATATCAAAAGAGTCACATATATATTCTTATCTGGTATCTCATTTTGAAACTTTATAGTTCTCTTTTTTATGATTAAATGAATGGTAAGTGGCTACAGTCACCCATAGACGCCTGTAAGTCAAAAATCATTGGCACGTTACCGTCCCTTGAACACTTATCATTCTCCCTTATTAGAATTAGGGGGTTCAATTAACCTCACTAACTTAGTAGGAAGATTAAAGTTTGAATATTATAGTCTAAATATATCTACGCTTTCTGAACCGGTTTACAAAATACCATTACATCAATTTTACAAGGTGTACTTGGCCATGTTATTTGTTTACAAATGTTGTGGATATGTCGATCATTCTCCTTTGTAAAACCTTTTATAGTTCCGGAAGTAAGTTAAAAGAAAAAATATTAAAATAATATCAATTTATACTTCGCTATATAAAGAGGGTGTCTAAATCATCAATCTTTGTAAGTTAAGTTAAGAAAATATCAATTAATATATAACACATAAAATCTCACTAATACCAATTCGATCCTTTAATTATCGCCATCACCTAAGAATCCATACTTTATTAAAATTATATAAGTAGATAGATGCTAGAGTAGAGACACGCCTGTTCATTACTTGGAAAAGTAAGATTTACTTTGGCATAATCAAAATTAGTTAAATTACTCAACTTATGCCTTAATTTTTCTTTTGTTATTCTTATGTGAACGTTAAAACACGTGTTACGTGTAACGTAAAACTGGACAGGTTGCAATAAACTTAGACCTGGTCTAAATACATGCCAACTAAACTACTTACCGTAACTATTTCATATAATTTCTACATTTAGTTTAGTGAGTTATCCAATAATGAACTGTAAGTAGATGAGATTAAGTTACATAATCCAACAACATTTTTTTGTCAATTTTAGTTTAGTGATGACAACAAAGGAATTACCACCATTATCTAACATCTTCATTGCATATAAATGTCTCATATTTTGTATTAATGATATAATGTTATTATTTATATATATACTGCTTCCATTAACGGACACAAAGAATACTTGCTTTTGCTCGCGGCTCCTACGCGGCTCCCGCGTGTAATTCAATTTACGCGATTAAGAGTAGCCCGTATCTTTTCTCAAGAATCAGAGTATCTCCGTAATATATTTTTTTATAAAAGACTACTACCGCATCAGGAATATACATCCTGTGGCGCAGTGAACTTTACAAACATACATAAAACGGACATAAAAAATACCCAGACTCAGAACAACAATTTGTGGATCACGCAAAGTGTTGTCCTATGTGGGATTTGAACCCACAACATTTGGTGCAGTAGAAAGTTGCGTGGTGAACTCTTAAGCCACTAGGCCAACCGTGCAGTTAATCAAAATCGGTGCAGCGGTTTAGCGGTGAAAGTATAAAAGGCAGAGTTACTTTCAAATTAAAAATATTAGTGCGAATAAGTAAATAGTTAATTATTTTGAATTAATATTGTATATAGATCAATAGGTTCTATGATACTTTTTCTAAACATAGAAAAAATTTCATTTAAGCACTTATAGTCCCATAAAATTAAATTTTAAAGTACCCATAACCCCACAGCGACATTCATCTCATACTACAACTTAGCATAACAGCGCTTCCACAAATATATTATTTATTTTTATCAACATTATTTTACCGCTTACATACACAACAGCATTATAAAAATATGTTAAAAGAACATTCCTGCTGTTATCTGCAGACACCTTCTGTAAAAATACCAAAAGAAATTCAGAAAAAAATATTAGTAAAAGCATTTGGTTGTAAGTGGGGACGTCAATAAGAACTCACTAAGTTTTATCAGGACCAATCCAAACTTCTTAATTACCAGACCGAGAACAAACCTTATCGATTTAGATTTGACGTGAAATAATTGGAGTTTTCGTCTTAGGTGGCTTTCTTTCGAGATCGTACTTGATGTCTCCCTTTAATTACGACCGTGTTTTAGTTAGAAATGTGCGTTTTGTTATCTTAACAAGGTATTAATTGTGAAAACTTTTTACTTTGTGGGATGAAAATTTGTATAAATCATATTACTTTGTACGAAAAGAAATTTGAAAGGAACAAAGTCCATTACTTTTCTTTTGCTGATATCTTATTTTGATTGATTAGTGAGTTAAATATTTTTAAAGCTAAAAAGCAAGCAGGCCTCCATGCATATAATAATTAGTGAACGTGTTAAATTTATTTGTCTCCAAAAAATTGGAAACTTTTGATATATTGTAGAAGCTAGCGTTTGGCTGATAGGTATTCCCAACCAGTAGGACGTAAGTAAAATGAAGTTTGGTAACACGAACAATGGGACCTGAGATCACATACAGCGATTTATGCGGGCCCGCTTTACCCTTTGCTTCTCTTACGATTTTGCTCCGGAATTCAGTAAAAAAATGGCGAATACAAATAAGAACTTTTTTTGCGTATCACACAAACATTTATTTAAGTATTGCTAGGAATCGGAGAAATACAACTCGAATAAAACCAGACGGGCTTACAGTGAGAATTCCCAATAATCAAAGATTCGAGCTTTGCCTATTCCGTAAAACTTGACAGCTCATTGGATAGCCAATCTTGTCCATCAAGTTGATGCGGGCACGTTTTTTTTTTGGTTTACGTAATTTTTAAGTAACGGGTGACGTAATGTTATTGCTTGTGAAAGCTGAAAATAAATTGGTATTAAAACAAAAACAACAACCCATAATGTCCCACTGCTGGGCTCGGGTCTCCTCTCAGGAGAGGGTTAAGGCCATACGTCCCCACGCTGGCCAAGTGCGGGTTGGGGACTGGCAAGAATACGTTGTGGCTACGTAAATCTTGCCGTTGGATGTTTTTAAGCCGCCCGAAGGCCTCCAACTAAGCTTCACGACTATTATCGTATGATAAGAACCGGGACCGACTGCTTAACGTGACCTCCGAATCACGGAGACGCTCATGGTAACATGCCACCAGCGGTCACCCATCCAGGTACTGACCGCGCCATCGTTGCTTACCCTCGATGATTGTTTCTAATCATCGAGTGCAACTGGGCTATGAGCGCCTCTTACACACACAACTATACGTCTGATTTAAATATATTTGCCTTGAAATTTGTATTAATTTTATTAATTAAAAAATTGGTATTAATTTTACTGATTTTAAAACTAAATTCTCAACATTTTATTCAAATCTATGAGATGGAATAATACAGTAAGTTTTGAGTTGTGCTTGTTATTGAAGTGGAATTGGTTACATCAGTTATTAAACCAAGTTTTATTCTTCAAGAATGCTAATAAAAACTTCAAAACACCGCCAAACTTATAAGTCACGTTCAAGAGTTGTTGTCAAAAGTCCCAGCAATTGTAAGATTCTGGGATTAGCAAAACTGTACACAGTAACGGGGACAATATCAACATTGGCTACAAGACACAAATTGCTACTATGACGATTCTCTAGAGGAAATGTTGAACCGGGTAACTCTCGATATTTTTCAATTTCCTTTTATTACTACTGATATACCAAAGTGCTGATGTCATAAAACAAGGCGAATAATCTTACATGGACAAGGGTTGCTTTAATAATTCAGTAATTTTAGCATTGAATAAAACTATCTAAAACAAATAAGGTTGTTTATGAATCTGAAAATTTTACCACCCGGAACCGAGATATTAAATATTATGAAAATATTAAGATGAAAGTTTCTAACACTTTTTTAAATATGAAACTGTAATACGCACATACGTAGCATACGTGCGTCCGACTGATTATGTGAAAATTATGGCGAAATTTGCGTTATACATAAATTTTGGATGATTCTAGACAAATGTTATCGTTGTCTTATTTATGATACCGTAAAGTTTTTTTTTTAATTTATGGCCTTCTTACTTCTTTCTACTGCCATCCGGATCCCTCCCAGCGCCTGCCCGCACTAAAGATGGTACCGTCTGCTGTTAAAAACTCTCAAATTAGGCGACGTACAGCACACGCGTAACGTCGCCCCGTTGCGGCTGGCCTGTGAAGCGGATGGAGGGGAAAACCCGTCCCGCCCATCCGCAGCCACACTCAAGGCAGTGGTGGCAGGCGGGACTCAATTCCCTGCGCGAGACCGAGTGTAGGTACTCCCCGAAGCAACCCTGCCCGGTAAGCTCCTGCGTTAGTCGGAAGGAAAGGGTCCCGAGCTGCCGCCCTGCCCACTCGAGGATGACCGGCTGGATCGCTTCCACGGTGGCGAAACTAGCACGTGGAGCCTCCAGCCGCGACGACCACCGAACCATAGTGGCTCGACGGGCGGCTTCACGCCACTCGCGTACATCTTAGGTCGNGACCGGCTGGATCGCTTCCACGGTGGCGAAACTAGCACGTGGAGCCTCCAGCCGCGACGACCACCGAACCATAGTGGCTCGACGGGCGGCTTCACGCCACTCGCGTACATCTTAGGTCGGAAGGCGAACGCCGCACTGTCCGCATGGAATTCAGCCACCCGTCGATACACTTCAGCGAGCACTTCCGCCTCCAAATCCCACGGGCGTGTTCCGGCCAAGGCGCACGCCGCCTCGGTCGAAACCGTACGGTATCCGCGTATGGCTCTGACCGACAATACCCTCTGAGTAGATGCCAGTCGCTCAGTGAAAAAAACAGCCGTAGTTGACCCTAAATCATCTTCGGAGTAATAAAGAAGATTAGTCTTTTACTCTCATATCGAAACCGATATATCTACTGTTTTATCAAAGTTTTAGCTAACTAAAATTGACATGTTTTTTAAGATATATTTTACGTCTATTGTTTTAATTCAATGTGTATTTCTGAAACTACTATCTTTTTATTCTCTTAACTTCTTCCATTTTATTTTTTAAATTAATAATTTGTTTTACTTTTAAAATATTTCGGACATCTGATATACAACACCATCCGGGACTAGACGGTGTTGGTAAGCAGAGCTTGTGTTATGGGTACTAGACAATTGATATAAATACATATACACCTTTTTTAGAATACGTATCATATGCAAAAAACACCCAAACTCCGATACAAATATTTGTAAATCACACAAACATTTGGACCAATACGGGAATAAAACTTGAACCCTCAAGCACTGTAGTTGCATACGCTACCACTGTGCTACAAAGGCAGTTAAACTAATAAACAATACAAATTATCAGCATAATTTAAATAAAATTTAGCAAATAATACTATTCTAATATTTGTGGGTTTAATGTTAATAAATTTTAACTGAAAAAACTGTACCATTTTATATTTTAAAGCAAAAAAGTTTGTACGTTAAATAAAAGTAATAAATAAAATGTGAAGCTTGCGGATGGTAATCAAATTATGAATTTACATATGTTCTATTTTCATTCGCTTCATTAAACCGTGGGTTTTGATAAATAAATCTAAAATTAAAATATAATTCATCGATAAATTTGCTACAACCTTTGAAAGTGTTTTTCAATTACTAAGAATTTTGTTAAGGAAAATTATCAAGAGAGAAGTCAGAGCATATTTTAAAAGCATTTCACATCCGGCTTTGTATTCACTACACAAAGAGATTTTAATCCATTACACGCTACATGTTATCATCCGGACGGCTCGGTGGTGTAGAGAAAATAGTTGAGCCATGAAATAAGCGCTTGATCGGTTTAAAAATGTAATGAAAATGTTATAATTATTCAATGAAACATAGTGGACGACCAGGCTTATTTATTTTAATGACGTTAGTTGCTGCGGTTTGAAGGTGAGAAAATTTTGATTCTTAACATGTCTTTGTCATCAACAGATGTTAGTTTTAATAGTTTATCTAGTTTAAGAGTCCAATGTTATTATTTTATAGAAGAAACGCATTGTAATTTATTAAGAGATCTGAATACAAGGCTATATTATTATTATATTAACATGTCTTTGTAATAAAGTAAAGAATATTAAAAAGATAAGACACTTTTAACTTTTTGGTATTATTCAACTTTTATTAAAAGGAACTAAAAACTATTTCCTTTTGTGTTTAAAGAAACAAGGTGATAAAGAAGTAAGAAAAATAATTTGAAAGTTTTTAATACTCTCACAGTCTTAGGTAACTTACGAATCATTTTTTTATGTTCAAATTGTCAAATGTAACCACGAAACTTAAGAATATCAGAGAACCTTGTATCCGTCGTTTTCATTACCTGACTTTGGAGGGTATTGAATTAATTCCATTTGCTTTGTTCGGATAACCAATGAAGATATATCAAATTTTGTTATAAATTGTCCAACACATGCTTCAAGATTATTCGGTTCCGTATTCGGACATGCATTGAAAATGTATTTTTTTGCTTTATGTAGTGCTCTTGGAAGTTTTTTATTTATGGTATCGCGGTAAAGAGCAGCCAATGTCCTACTTTAAAAACCAAAATATCTCCATGCCAAGTTTAATTGAGTCCGATACACCGTCTTAGCCTTGAAAACGTTACAGGCTGACAGACAGAGCTACTTTCGAAAATTATAATGTAAGTATATACTCTTGACATTGTCAGCTGTAGAGAAATCTATGAATTCATATTGTTGCCTGGACTCCATGGTCATCATTGTTATTACCAACCCTGTCTATCCCTTCGAGGATAAAAGACGTGACCGTTACTATATTATATGGATCTAAATCTAAAACGACAAGCATAACTTAAGCTATAAAATCTCTGTCATAAAATAGGCAATAAAAAGAAAGTGACGGCAACAAAAGAACGGCCACAATTCAAATTATATTGAATTGCAAATGAAAAATACCTCAAACACATCAAAAGATTTGTGGTTGTCAATCATATACAATATTTCTGTTCTAGTGTTGAGCAGAATACGCATATGATTGGTGGAATTGGAAAAAGTTTCATTTTCACATGACCCAGTCTGGTGTTACGTCACGGTTCCAATTTGTACGGTTTTAGGGGCTTTTTCTCCTTGGTAAAAAACCGTATGAGGAAGAATTATTGAGCTACATTACATTAAGCCAACTGAATGTGTATTTTGTACGTTTCTTGTATGTTTTATACGGTTTTATTACTCGCACTGAATAGTTGGTCCCTTATAATTATATTTGGCCCTCACGGAATAAGAAATGTTGAAGTAACAATAAATGTTTTCATGGTTGCACAATATTGTTAACGCTATGATTCGAAGAACGTTTGTTTTTACAAATGGTCAAAATTTAATTGGTATTATTACAATGCACCAAAATAACGATAAAACAAAGTGTAGTGTACTTTTCATTTCAAACTATCTAGCGTTAGACAAGATATTTTTTATTCTGAGGTACAAATAAATGAATGAATAAGGAATAAGATTCTTAAATAAGTTTTCGAATAGCGAAAAAATCACAAAACATCCACTCGAAAAATAATTAGCTGAATCAAGAACTTCTTTCTTTTTGAAGTTAGCGGTTCTTACAAAGTTATTTTGAATTGACTAGTTTCTGTGCGAGTTAAGACGCGGGTAAAAACCCGCATCTTCACTCGCACAGAAACAGATATTTTCATGTTCTTGTTTACCCAATTAGGGGTGGCATTTAAAAAAATATGTCTTAGTGCTCATTTACGTTATAAAAAGAACCAACATGCAAAATTTCTGGATTCTAAGTTCAGCGGTTTGAGCTGTGCGTTGATCTCTGTGTATCTTAGTCACTCAGTCACCTTCCTCTTGATCCTCTTGGTCCACAGATTGAAGTCAAAAGGTTAAAAAGTAAAATACGGAACCACCGCAATCGCCGCATGCTGGTGAATTTTTACCAATTTATCGTTTATTTGTCGGCCTTGTGTTTGTACAGCTGGTTTTACTCGTATAACGAGAATGAGAAATTAAGTTTACCAAAGCAACATGACGACAGACTCGTTTATTGAAATTATGATTTGTTCGATGGATAACTCTTTCAATTTATATAATTGATATTCTGAAAGTAGTTCTTAACGGAAATATTTAACAATACAGGCTCATAAACAAAGCAGGATAATTTAATTGTAGATAAAAGTTATTTGGTGTGATGGTAATATATATATATAT
>PKRV01000249.1:1110471-1126406 GCA_003709505.1 Hyphantria cunea
ATATATATATCATCATATATTAGGCATTAAGTTATGTATACATATGCGCACTGAAGATACATTGCCGAAGTAAATAAAGGAAAACGTAAAAATGAGTGTAGTTCAATAAAAAAAAGGCTTAAAGTAATCAAACTTCTTGCTGCGATGACGTCGACGCGTCAGATACCGTCACACCAAATAACTTTTATCTACAATTAAATTATCCTGCTTTGTTTATAAGCCTGTATTGTTAAATATTTCCGTTACATATATTATTGTTTTAGCAAGTAATTGAATCCTTAGCAATTTATACCTCGCTTCAGCACGAATGGGCCGGCTCAATCTGAGTGATACCACGGCCTCACAGAAAACCGATGTGAACCAAAGGCCGGCAACCCACTTGTGACGCCTCTGGTGTTGCGGGTGTCCACGGGCGACGGTAATAGCCATTACACCATCAGGCGATACCTTTTGCCTCCTATTCAATAAAAATAATAATAATAATTCTTTTAAATCTATAGTTTTGCTGCAAACTTTACAATGATATTATATTTTTAGTACTAAATTGTACCAGAATCGAACGTAGTTTTGATTTTCATTCCATCGGACAGTTCTCTCATTACAAAATCTTAAGTTCCTTTATCATTGTACCTAAAAAAGCTTTAGTTAAAATCACTATTTCTTCTACCTGGTGGGACACAAACAGGATTTCTTGGATCACTTTATCAGGGAATAAAGAACTCGTATTGGATTAATCTTGTAATATCGAAAGTCGTTTAATAATGCAAGCGACGAGTGTATATCTCTGAGTTTACGTCTTACCTATAGATGGAACAATTACGTTTGGCACGGAATCAGGATACAAATGTTGAGGTTGGAAAGATTAAATTCAATTTAAACATGTTAGGCTGGATTACAAAGCCTAATCTTTTATCGTTTTTGTTTGTATTTTAACCGGGGTAAAAACTTTTTTTTGTTGTTGACCAAGGCCCCAGCCAAGACGACTGCGCCGAAGCCGGGACCTAAGTCGACGAAAAAGGCTGGAGCGGAATTTTCTCTACACTTATACCTATGCTTGGCACCGACCCTCTTTTGAGAGCTCGTAGGTATTTAGCGGGACTAAAAAGAAGTCCGAAAAGCGGGGCAAAACGCAGATGACGCCTATCATACCAGAATCAGAAAGGCGGCAGATCGTACTCGCTTACGAAACGAGTTTAACCAAAATGAGCATCATTATCTGCAGTTTACGTCACTCGAGCTACAGCTCGAGCTAGAAACTGCAATAGGGAGTTTTAATCCAAAGAAAGTGGGGGCCTTTGGGATACAGACCGGGCCCGATGGCTTTACGGCGGACTATTTAATAAATGTTTGAAAATTTCTCATTTTCCTAACGTCTGGAAGGAAGCCACAGATTTGGTATTGAGAAAACCGGGCAAGGATGATTACATGAACCCCAACCCCTTACAAACCTATCGGTCTATTGCCAGTTCTGGGAAAGATCCTGGAAAAAATGATGGTGGCGAGAATTACATGGTATGTTGTACCGAGAATAAGTACGAGTACTTGCCGATACGGATTTATGCCCCAAAAGGGCACAGAGGACGCCTTATATACTTTGATACATCGCATCAAAAGTAAAATAGAGCAAAAAAGCTGGTTACCCTGTTGAGGGTGTCTTTGACAGCGCATGGTAGCCAGCTATAAGAGTCCGTTAGACGGAGGAAAAATGTCCTGAGAACATTAGGAGGCTACTAGACAGTTACCTGAGCTGCAAAACGGTCAAAGTGAGATTCACCGCTGAAAATACGTGAAATAACACGAAGGGTTGCGTGCAAGGGTCAATCGGCGGTCCAATTCTCTGGAACTTGTTTCTCGACCCACTATTGCGGAGACTTAGCTAGAGGGGATATTACTGCCAGGCATTCACCGACGCCGTAGAATTGGTTTTCCACGCAGATACAGCTCTGAAAATACAGAGACATGCAAATGCCGCTCTCAACTATGAGTAGTAGTGGGTGTAAGAATCAATTTAAAGTTTGCGCTGCACAAGACCAGCTCAGTGGTTTTTACAAAGGAATTTAAATACGATATCCCGCTGCTGTCCATGGGGGGGACATTCCGTTGAGGACACTGAGCTTACACACGCGTACGTACATGATTAGTGAAGTGCAACTGTGAGTGCAATTTCAAGCCTTTATTAGTGCTAGTTAAACGAAACTTTGGAAAAGGTGGTCAAGGTGGTTGGTTGCTCTCAGGGACTTAGAATAGTTTTGATAAAAACGACGATACGGGGAACCTATGCCCGATTTTGTATCGATAAGAGCACCAAAAAACACTTAGAAAAATAACGACCGGTTTGAAACTTTGAAGTTATACTGCAGTCAACACTTAGAAATTTTGCAACTAACCACGTTTGGGTAATAACATAATATACAAGATGGAAAAGGAATTAAGAAAAGTAGAAGATCTTAAAGTACAGATTGAGAAAGGCTTAATTAACTTTAAAAAGTCTTCAAAGGAACGAATTACTTTTAATTATGTGGATACACGGTTGGAGATTTTGGAAAACCAAACCAAGAATTTTTCTACCAAATATGAGGATTTAGTCGGCGAGTACGAAGAAGAAGATTTTTTCCGGTATTTTCAAGTGTTCTTTTAAAATGCCGTATTTGTCAGCAAAAACACCATACGTTGTTGCAACCTAAGAGCCCTAGTGTAACCAGTGCGGTAATTATGCCTTCACATGAAAGTATTTTTAAGTCAGAGCCCCTACCACAGAATGTTAGTGCAAATATAGCAACTCATTTTATGAATGAACGAGCGCGAGCTCAAGTCGTACTAGCCACAGCCCTCATTAGGACTGAATCACAAAATGGGTCCTCTCAAATATTGAGAGCGTTGGTAGATCAAGGATCTCAAGCAACCTTGATGACTGAGGCAGCAGCGCAATTACTTCGTTTGAGGAAAGTAGTTTCGAAGACTACTATTGCTAGGATAGGAGGTTGTCATGGTGATATCGTCTCTCGACACGTCGTTAATGTTAATATACAGTCATTGCATGACCCTTCTTTCACCTTAAATATAACTGCGCATGTTTTGAGTTCTCTGACCTCAGTTATGCCAGACGCAAGTTTTAAGCTTCAGAATTGGGCAGGAATTTACAATAATAGTTTAGCCAACTTAGTAATTCAACCAACAAAATTGATATTTTGTTGGGAGCAGAAAGGTACTGCCATTTTTTAAAAGGAGGATCAATGAAGAGTCCCACAGGTTCTGCGAATGCTCAAGACACACATTTAGGATGGATTGTGTCGGGCCAAGTGAATAAAGCCGAAAATTCTAGTTACTCCCATAACACCGTTATCGCAATGCATATGCAAATTGAGGAAAACGAAATGTTAAAACGATTATGGGAACTGGATATAGCCCCCCGGTGCCTCCATAGTGGTCAACTCGGTCCTCGTACCGGTTCGGGTCCAGATGAAATATCTGGACCTGATCTTTGACGGTAGGTGGCTCTTCGACGAGCACTTCCGGCAGCTTGCTCCCAAGCTGGTTGACACTGCCTCCCCCCTCGGGCGACTCTTGCCCAATACGGGTGGGCTCTGACCGCCCAGAAAAAGGCACGCCTCTGGTGCCCTCAGAGGGTATTGGCAGTCAGAGCCATACGCGGACACCGCACGGTGTCGACCGAGGCGGCGTGCGCCTTGGCTGCAATACCCCTGTGGGATTTGGAGGCAGAAGTGCTCGCCAAAGTTTATCGACGGGTGGCTGAATTCCGGGCGGAGAGTGGCATGCGCCCTCCGCCCGAAAAATGGCGTGAAACCGCTTGCGGAGTCACGATGGCTAGTTGGTCATCCCAGCTGAAGGGTCCACTTGCTGGCTTTGCCACTGTTGAGGCTCTCCAGACGGTTATCCTCGCCACGGGCGTACCGGGCGGTGGAGGCGTACCTATCAGTGCCTTATGCCCGAGTGTGATCCGGGTATGATCGGGACGTTATTACCCCAGCTAACCCAAGTCAAGCTGCCCCTCGTATTCTGGGAGGGAAGGGGGGGAAATTGCGCTTAACCATACTCAGGGCTAGAACAGTATCATCATGGTATCCCCTATCACGCTGATTGTGGACTTTGCAACACTAATGTTACTATGTTTTCCCTAAGGAAAACATAGTAACATTAATGCTGTCCATCACCATCTCGAGACAGCAAAACCAAACTTGCCCTTTTCGACGAAGACGCAGATATCGTCTCCAGCGGACACATTCTACCTCAATTACCCTGGGTACAGACTCGCATTCTCCTTCATGTCTAAGGCGAAGGATAAGTGACTCAAGGAGGAGGTAATAAACGCATATTTGAGGACCTGATAGCAAATGAGGTAGTCGATAAGAATTACGATATTAGCTGAGGTCATTAGAGGAACGGTTTCAAAGCAAATTTTTCTTTTGAAATTATATTAAATACTTTAATTTTTGTGTCACTAAATGTTTAAACCTATTTGTTCAAAGAGTCAAATTAAATGACTCAAGTTCAATCAAAAAATTTCCCCGGAAGAGCCTCGTTTTCAGACACAAGTTGATTTCGGCTCTTCATGGCATTTTCTGGAAAATTTAAAAGAAGTGCTTTATTGAAGTTAACATTGAATGGTCAAACTAACCGCCATAACCTCTTTCACTATAACATTAAAAATAATTGTCGTATTACTATGGTAAATCTAACGATTCAAATTTCTTTCATCTAATTAAATTTAACTAAACTTATGATCATCGAACTTTAAATGAGAATCATAATTCTAGCTTTCAGCTTTTTTATCCTGTGATATGCAGGAAGAGTTTATAATACCATCTGCGCCAGCATTACTAGCCAATGAAGTGCAAACTATGATTAGAAGTGTTGAATATCAGTTCTTAACTTGCACAGGTAAAATTGAAGCTACCATTGATATATAGCATTAATAGCATTAATTTTATCTTATTCAAATCATCTAGGAGGTACGAAATTATGAAGTACGAATCTAGGAGGCAAGAATCTAGAAGTTACAAGTTTACGAGGCATGAATTTGGGAGTAATACTGCACCACGTTTGCATAATATAGTAACGGAAAATAATATAGTAACCCATTTTGTGTATAAATTTCAAATGCTTTTTTGTTGTATAAATAACTTTAAACTACATAAAACACTTCTATATTAGTTTATGGAAAAGGCAATCAGTAAAAGTATCATTAAAATAAATATCAAGGATGATTCTATGTTAACTTCCAAGTACATTGTCATACAATCATAAAAATGTTATGACGGTATGACAATGTACAAGTTTAAATAAGTAAATGGGTTCTGTGGAAAAAATATTGCTTCACAAATATCAAATTTTAAATAGGTGGAAATCATTATGAAAATATCCTGCAAAATAGTTATCTTACATATTTGAAATTTGACAATCAAACCTGGACTTTTCCGATTTTACTGACTTTACTACCTCGGTGACACAGTGGTATCATATGTGGCTGCTGCACTTTAGGTTCCAGGTTTGATTCCCGGGTCGGACTAAATGTTTGTATGATTTGCAAATATTTATTTCGGATACATTAAACTTTGCATGGATATCAGTATTTACCACGTCGACAAAGTGCTAAGTGCAGTAAGTAAAGTACATCTCTTACACGTAAATTAGGGATATATTGATTTTTATATCTACCCTATAGTGTAGGGTATCTTAAGAAAGTTATTTTAAAAACATTGAGAAGTTGCTAAGACGATTTTTTGTTTAAAGTACCTATTTGTGTGAATTTAAAATATAAAGAGGATTTTGTTAAAACGTTTGCCTCATTGGTAAGCAACGACGGCGCGTGCAGTACCTGGATGGGTGAACACTGGTTGTATGTTACCATGAGCTTCTCCGTGATTTGGAGATCACATTAAGCAGTTGATCCCGGTTGTTATCATACGATAACAGTCTTAAAGCTTAGTTGCAGGTCTTTGGGCGGCTTAAAAAACATCCAACGATAAGATTATGTAGCAACAATTTTGTCTAGTCAGTGCCCAACCCGCACTTGGCCAGCGTATGGCCTTAACCCTCTCCTGAGAGGAGACCCGAGCCCTGCAGCGGGAAATTACGGGTTGTTCATTAATTGATTGCTTGATTTGCCTCTCTGTTAAAGCTAAACGACTGGCTTGAAAAGTCTGTTAAAATTGTGATAGTAGTCAATGTGATGAACTTTGAAGAAAAACAATAACAACTTTGTTAAGTTATTAGCTCAGGAGTTATAGAAGTCTAGCTTGTAAAATTCAATGCAATTGGAAAATTTCGTACAAAACTAATGAAACAATAAGTAAAGATGTAAAACATTAAAAAGACAATCATAACAAGTGGGTGACTAAGGAACCCTATTCTATTTATTATAACCCTGTCGGCCGGTTTTTAAATCACAGTTGTGACATCGAAATAATTACATGACAACACTTTTTAGACAAATCTGAAACAAATGGTCGTGTTAGTGTATATTCTTTCCTTAATTTATTGACGAGTTCAAAATGTTACAGAATGTTTACATTTTCTTCCAAAACTATATAAAGTGGATGTTTTCTATTAAAACTATTATGTATATTCGTTTGTTATCAGGATTATATGTTAAAGTATCTTCTAACAAGTTTGTAGTAGTTCTTTCTAAGCTTTACTCATATGTTTTAACTGTTTTTGCATTACTCACTTTGGTCAATGTGTATATGAATATGAACTTACTGTTTAGCACATCGATGAAAATTTCAATAACTATTACATTCTTACAATACGTGTTGAGTGCCTGGGTTTCAATTATTTTCTCTTCGAAAAATATTCAAGTGTTCTTCGATGAACTCAAAACTTTAGAGTATGACTTGCCTTTCAACTTAGTAATTTCCCAAACCTTGTTTTGGTTTTATTTTACAAAAGAAGTTATGTTATCGACAGTATTATGTTTATTTGTTTCGGATATTGGAACCGTTTGTGATGTAAAAGACTTTTACACCTGGTTGTTTCTAGTTACAAATACGTCTAATATTTTCTGCGTTTTAACTATCATTATCATGTTTGAAATGATTTGGTATGCTGTTAGGGCATTGAGAAAGGATCTTATGAAATCTGTTCTAAAATTAAATGTGGCTAGGAATAATAATAATGTTAAAATTGAGTTGAGAAATAAATTGTATAAATACAAGCAGATTCTATACATATTCAACAAACATAAGACACCAGACGTTGTCATAGTATGTGTTTTATGCAAATGTTGATCACATAACACAAGCAAAAATAGGTTTTAATTAGTCATTTATTTCAGATGTTTCTTGTGGTTACATTAAACTTTCCCAAAATAATAGACAATCTGTACAACTCTATGAGGTATCCAGCTCCTTTAGAAGTAAGTATTTATTAGATTGTTAAAGGAAAAAAATATTTAGGGAACTAAACGTCTTCTCAAGGGTAGACAAGATGAATAATCGAGGGATAAAGTGTCATGTGATGCAATTAATATAATAATAACACCGTGAATCTCGGCTACACAGATATAACAGGAACGACTTGTCTACCAATCACACGACTCTTCCACCAATCTACTTAACCATATAGGTACTGAACAACTCAAGTGGTAACGGATTAATGATACCGAGTATCACCACCACTATTCATCCCGTGAGAGTCGTAAGACTCGTCTGTAGGGAAATGCCTATGTTGCCAAGTAAACTATTAAAGGCTAGACTTACAAATAAGTATAATGTTTCTTTCTTTTTTTTATTGAATAGGGGTCAAACGAGCAGACCTGATGGTAAGTGATTACCGCCGTCCATGGACGCCCGCAATACCAGAGGCATCACAAGTGCGTTTCCGGCGTTTGGGAGATCGAGAGGGGTATGGAGGAGAGGTTTGTTATATGTTCTTCCGGTATCCTCACTCAATCGGTGAAACAAAGCGTAAGCGCGGTTTCACGCCGATTTTCTGTGAGGCCGTAGTATCACTATGGTCGAGTCATGCTGAAGTATGGCTCTCCTACATCAAAAATAAAGAATTCAATAATGTAGTAAATGTGCTAAAAACTAAAAAATAATTCATTAACTCTAAAGTACAAGTTTCAGTCCACACGTTCCAGTAAACCACTATTATTGTCTATGTAGGTCATTGATGATTAGATTATTAAGTTTAATGATATTAAATTCCAGATAACATCTGCCGTGATCTATAGTATGTTTGTAGATTTTATGTTACCATGCACACCAGCATTTCTAGCGGAACTAATATCCAAGGAAGTGGATTCCATTGTTCGGAGTGTTGAATATCAACTTTTGACTTGCACGGGTAAACAATTTAAGATCCCTATATGACATAATTAGAGCTGTAGTGTAAAAACAATAATATAGATGTTACATTTTCGAGTCATGTTATTACTCCATACTTTAACATATTTAGCTATATCAGTATTAGAGGTTGAAAAAATTACCAACCACATTTACATATTTAAATTCCTCAAGTAGAAGCAGCGAAGCGAATTGGGTAAGAAAATAAATTACCATTTCTTGTAAAGTTATCATCTTAAATCACACTTTTGACACAAAAATAACACACAGCAAAACTAAAATAAATTTTGTAAGTTAGTAACATAGTCAAACCCCGATAACCTTTAAGCCAATTTTATTGGGTGTACGTATCAATGAAAAGGTAATCATGTTTTTTTGGTTATGGAAACGAACGATGCAAACGAGCACACGTATCACCTGATGGTAAGTGATTGCCACCGGCCATGGACACCCGCAGACACGGCAACACCAGAGACGTCACAAGTGCGTAGCCAGCCTTTGGATGATGAGAAGGGGTATCGATGGAAGGGATTGATGTATGGGCCTCCGGTATTCTCAATCACTCGGTGACACTCAATGCAAGCGGTGTTTCACACCGGTTTTCTGTGAGGCCGTGGTATCACTCTGGTAGAGCCGGCCAATTCGTGGATCTCCCACGGTCTCCCATGTTGTTAAAGTAAGAACTACATAACAATCAAGTCTAACCCTTCATCTCCCAAAGACTAAAATGTATTTTTTGCAGAAAATACAGTCGATATAATAGAAGAATGTCTATGTTTCTTCAAACATCGTCCATTCAAGATCATCATATGGCGGCTGATAACTATCGATGTGAAGATGGTCATCATTGCGATGAATACTTGTATCACTTATGCCATCGCGATGATACAGTTTGGACATTTTTATAGTTAGAGCTTATAGCAACTCATATATATATATATGTATTTCATACTAATATAAGAACATATGACAACTTTCCTGACCTTCGTACAAGTAGCTACAGTTGGTAATACTAAATATAATCAATAAAAAAATAACATTAAAATGTACGCGACGATTACATAGTTTGAAGTACATTTACCAGGACATGATATTGAACACTTTTAATTTGCAGATTGAATACTCTGGAGCTTTTTTTTTATATCTTTATTTATTTAGAGGCTTTTATTAAAAATAATATGTTAGCCCCATCGTGGCTTATTCTACGATACTAACTAAATTGCAGACAGAGGAAGTCATTGTAGTGCAAAATCTCAAATAGGTCTAAGGCCGCATTTTCATTAGGATTACTTAAGATGGAAATGAAAAATCCTACATCTTAAGCGTTCAAATTATATTTGCACATAAACGAGTTCCTTTGGTTTCGGTATTTAACACAATCAACTAGCAAGTGTTAGACATCACCAAAGACTCCGCAAGTTTCACAATTTGGCGTATCAACTTTTTTCATAAGATGTCCAAACTTTGCAGATGGATAGTGGCTTGCATGCAGTATGTGTGCTATAACAATTACGTTTCTATTTATCTTACTATTAAGAAATCATGGTAACCTAGCACTGTTGAGCTTAACAATATTAATAACTATTATTTTGAAAGGGGACGCGATATTCCTTTTTCAGAAACTACTAAATATAACTAAAATAGTTTTAGAAGCCTTCAGTAGCTGTTTTGACATATCTTATTACATACTGTGCAAACATAACAGTCAAGGCTTCACTTTCAGCAGTTTCGTGTAGATAATACATTTGTCATCAAGATTATTGAACTAATTGCAACGTTAGTCTTATTTTGTGAGAATAAACTAATACGTTTTTTCAAAAGATTATTCCATTTTTTATTTTTCCTGAATTATTTCAATAGTTAACAATAATAGTAGTCTAAAAATTTCACACTCTGTTATTAATACACACTATAGTTTTAAATACTCCTGTAAGTATCAGTCAGATATTTTAATCAAATTAATAAAAAAGTATCATAAAAATATACGCGACGATTTTATTTTAAGTTTGAATTACATTTACCATGACATGATATTGAACACTTTTAATTTGCTGATTGACTTCTCTTGAGCTTATAAATATTAACAATTATCATTTTGAAAGGGGACGTGATATTACTTTTTTAACAACTACTAAATATTACTAAAATAATTTTAGTAACCTTCAGTAGTTGTTTTGACATATTTTATTACATACTCTGCAAACATAACAGTCAAGGCTTCACTTTTAGCTGTTTCGTATGGATAAGACTATTTGTCATCAAGGTTATTGTACTTATTGCAGATTTTGTCTGATTTTGTGTATAATAATAATAATATATTTTGTCAAAAAATATTTGATTTATTATTTTTTAAGAATTATTTCAATACTTAACAATAAGAGTAGTCTAACAATTTCACACTCTGTTATTAATTACACACTATAATTTTAAATACACATGTAAGTATCAGTCAGTCATTACAAAATAAAAAAATAATAAATACTTAGGCCGAACATATGAAGTGAAAATATTTTTTTTCATTTATATATTTGTCTTTATTGTATACACATAGTAAGAAACGGTACAATAGGAACAGTCATAAAGTATGTATATCAATTGGCGGTCTTATCGCTCTCGGCGATTTCTTCCAGACAACCATAACACGGATATGAGTGTTTCAAAATTTTAAAATTTAGGGTAGCTTACGTACAGGGAACACATAAAACATACAAAAAAAATAAAAGAAATAGTAGCGATCCATATACAAATGCTATACACTATTCCCATTACACAAACATACTTATACCTACACAAATTCATATACACACTGTAATATATATATGTATGCAAACATATACGGACTAATATACATAAAACATAAAACTAATTCAAAAATTATTCACAATGATAAATAGTAATATTTCACTAGCTTTTTGAACATATCCAAGGTTTTTGCTCGTCGGATATTATCTGCCAAGTTGTTCCAAAGCCTTACCGCTTACACAGTAAAAGACTTGTCTGAAAACTGTGTGGTATGTGCTGGCATTTTCAGTTTAAAATTCTCCGATGACCTCAGGTCTCTGCAATGTGTACTTTTTAAGAATTGAAAACGTTCTTTGAGATAAGGGGGTGAACATGAAACTGAAACAAAACACTGTATAAAAGAGTAAGAATATGCAGATTCCGGCGAAAGCGTATTGGTAGCTACTTGAGTTTAAAACAAAATTCTGAGATATGATCATATTTACGTAATCCAAATATGAATCTAATGCATAGGTTTTGAAGTCGCTCAAGTTTATTCAATTGGTCTTCGGTGAGGTCCAGATAGCTGACATCACCATAGTCAAGGATGGGGAGTAGAAGTGATTGTGCGAGCGCAACTTTAGTATTAGTTGGCAGGAAATCCCGTAGCCTTCGCAGAGATCCTGCTGCAGCAAATAGTTTGCGACTTACCTATTCGATCTGAGAGTTCCAGGATAGGTGTTCATACAGATTCCCAAGTTTTTCACCTTATCACTATATGGAACAGCCGTCCCGCTGCAACACACAACTGGTATCTGGTGAAAGTTAACTCCGCAGTGCCGCCTGGAACTACCCACTATCATGACTTGTGTTTTCGTTGGGATTATGAATAGTCCATGCTCCCTACTCCAGTTGCAAATTTGAATTAAGTCTCGATTAATGACGTCCACCGCTTGAGTTAAGTTATCTGGAGTAGCTTGTGAATAAATTTGGAGGTCAGACATTTTGCGATCCATTTATTGTTAAAAATAAAATGTGATCATAAAAATGTACCGGTTGCGAAAAAAAATCATTGACATGATCAGTACCAGTGTATATGTCAATTTTTAAACAACGAAAAATAATTTATGATAGCTTCAGATATTAAATATATTAAATTCGATGTGGCTTGATACAATGAATTTCTTTTCTTCTCTTGATTTGCTTTTTAAGGTAACATCTGTAAACTACAAAAGGATTTAAGGATCACTTTGTTGCGATTTGTTTTGCGCTATTTCGTAGTATCCAAAGCAGTCCATGTATCGTATATAGATGACATAATAATACTGCCCTGGGACCATTAGGTGACAAAGGCCCATTGACGTGGATACGGATATCCGTGGCAAAAGGAGGCGTCTGCTAGCAACGATCCGTTCAACTATTGTCAACCACTTCTAACTAAACCGAACAATGATAATGCTAAAATAATCCGTTTGAATATGAGTATTACTTTCAACTTGAAAACTGCAGTTTGGTTCGTCTGATGTCTAAATAAATGTCATTATGATGTTTTAGTTATGAGCGTGTCTATATATTTCATTTAAATTTTGGATTATACTTTTGTGAAGAGGATATACAGTAGATAAGCAGTATACATTTTCCGTCACCACCGTAATAATGATAATATGCATTTTTAGAAAAAGGGACCAATGACGGATCGTAACATTTGAAGTTTAATCGAATGACTCAAGCTCAATAAACAGCTTTCCTCAAGAGAACCTCGTTTTCAGACACAAGTTGGTATAGGCTTTTCAGGGCATTTTCTTTTTTATTTTTATTTTTATATTTAAGCTGCCAAAATGCCTCTGCCCCACCTGATGGAAAGCATGAGCAGAATCCAAGAGTGGTGGTCACCATCCTCAATGCGAAAAAGAACAATGCAGCATGGTGACCCACACTATGGCGGCCTGGGGGGAAGGGGGATGGTGAGGGGGATAGGGGGCGTTGGATTGGGGTATGGGCCTCCGGTATCCTCACTCACTCGATGAAACACAGCGTAAGCGCTGTTTCACACCGGTTTTCTGTGAGGCCGTGGTATCACTCCGGTCGAGCCGGCCCATTCATGCCGAAGCGTGGCTCTCCCACGGTCTTATTTTCTTGCGAAACTTTAATAAAAGTCTCTAGTTGGTGAGTGCGAGACCGGAGGCTTAGTGATGCAGGCCTGAATCGAAGTATATCAATTGAAGAAGTTTGTACCATATTCATACATAGTATTGCATTGTATTGTTGCATTGTCTGCATTCGAAATGAGGATAGTGACCACTGCTCTTGATTTCTACTCATGTTTTCCTTCAGGCAGAGGACAGTCATTTTGGCAAGAACATACATATATAAAAAGTAATCTTTAGTATTTCCAAGTTTACATTGGTCTTGTTTTTTTAAAAAATACATTAGCCATAATACCAAATTGTTTTAGCTTCTTCAAAGGACGGTAGTCCTTCCAAGAGTATCGTATGGCGATTGATGACTTTTGACATGAAGATAATTATAATCGCGTTGAACATGTGTTTAACTTATTCATTTGTCATAATACAATTTGACATTTCAAAGTTAGAGCTTTCCGGAAAATTATATAGTAATCCATTTTGTGTTTGAATTCCAAATACTTTTTTGTTGTATCAATAACTTTAAACTGCATAAAACACTACTGTATTAATTTATAGAAAAGGCAATTAATAAAAAGTATCATTAAAATAAGTATCAAGGATGATTCAATGGTAACTTCCAAGTACATTTTTATGACGGTATGACAATGTACAAGTTTAAATAAATAAATGGGTTCTGTGGAAAAATAATGCTTCACGAATATAAAAATTTAAATAGGTGGAATCCTTTTGAGAATACCCCGCAAAAAAGTTTTCTTACACATTCTTATTTTGACAATTAATGGAACTGGAATTTATCGATTTAATTGACTTGACTGCCTTGGTGGCGCAGTGGTAGCAAATGCAACTGCTGCACTTGAGGTCCCGGGTTCGATCCCTGGGTCGTACTAAATGTTTGTATGATCGATGATGATGAATATTTGTTTTGGAGTTTGTTTCCTAAGTATAATATGTATGCATTTACAAAAAAATGAATAAGTATATATATATTAGTGTGTTTTCTAGTATCCATGACACAAGCTCTGCTTAGCTTAGGACTAGATGGCGTTGTGTTAGATGTCTGAAATATTTATTTATTTATTTAAACAAAAAAATGTTTGCCTTGTTTTGTGCAAGTGCTCTCTCTGTGATAATTTTTTTTAAGGGGCAGAAATCCTCATGGATGTCCTGCGCTTTGGGGAGAGGGCGAAGAGATCTGTCAGACTTTTATTGACTAAAACACCCCGGTGTTCCGTCTCTCACCTGCGCCAGGGATCAGGGGAACTTAAAAGGCATCCGCAATCCCCGATGGGTGCCGACCCGCTGCTGCGGGCCACATCTCGTCAGCGAGAGGAGTGAGGTGTTTGACTCACCTCGAGACTTCAAAGAGAGGCGCACGGGAATACCACGCGCCGCCACCTTGGGTCCGGTTGCTTAGAGAGTGACGAACATCCCCAAGTCCACCGCCCCTGGACCCAGTTAAGGGAGCCGGTGAAGGTCAGCGTATGCCCTCCTCCGACAGAGAGGTAAGGATCTCCCTCTCCCTTTCCGCAGCCTCCTTCTGCAAGATGATGGTTTCGCAAAAGGACAACATCGCCTCTATGATGTTCCATTACACAGTCAAACATATATCAAACGTACAAAATATCAATAAGATTTTAAGCAAGGTGATTATTGGCTTTAACTATCCCAATAGCATTGTATCACGCATTTTGTAAGGTAGTAACAAAGTCAAACCCCCATAACCTTTAAGCCACATTTATTGGGTGTACGTATCAATGAAAAGGTAATCATGTTTTTTTGGTTATGGAAACGAAGGGTACAAACGAGCACACGTATCGCCTGATAGTAAGTGATTGCCACCGGCCATGGACACCCGCAACAGCAGAGACGTCACAAGTGCGTAGCCAGCCTTTGGATGATGAGAAAGGGTATCGAGGTAAGGGGTTAATGTATGGGCCTCCGGTATTCTCAATCACTCGGTGACACTCAATGCAAGCGCTGCTTCACACTGGTTTTCTGTGAGGCTGTGGTATCACTCTGGTTGAGCCGGCCAATTCATGGCTCTCCCATGGTCTCCCATGTTGTTAAAGTAAGAACTACATAACAATCAAGTCTAACCCTTCATCTCCCAAAGGCAAAAATGTATTTTTTGTAGAAAATACAGTCGATATAATAGAAGATTGTCTCTGCTTCTTCAAACGTCGTCCCTTCAAGATCATCATATGGCGACTGATAACTACTGATGTGAAGATGGTCATCATTGCGACGAATACTTGTATCACTTATGCCATCGCGATGATACAGTTTGGACATTTTTATAGTTAAAGTTTCTAGAAACTCATATGTATGTATTTCATACTTATATTAGAACAAATGACAGCTTTCCTGATTTTGTAGAATTAGCTACAGTTGGTGATTCTAAATATAATCAATAAAAAAATAACATAAAAATACTCACGACGATTATATTTGAAATTTGAAGTACATTTACCATGACATGATATTGAAAACTTTTAATTTGCAGATTGACTTCTCTTAAGCTTTTTTGTTTTATATAAATCTTTATTTATTTAAAAATCTTTATTTATTTTATTTAAAAACTTTATTACGCTGTCCTGTTCGAAGGGAGGACTCCAGAGGCGTGGAATAGGAGTGTGGTCGTCCTGTTCTTCAAAAAGGGAAATAAAATCATGTTGAGGAACTATCGGCCCATTTCCCTCTTGAGCCACGTCTATAAGCTGTTTTCAAGAGTCATCACGAACCGTCTAGCGCGAAGACTCGA
>PKRV01002151.1:0-10123 GCA_003709505.1 Hyphantria cunea
TTTGTTTACATAAATTTCGTAACATAACAACAACCCATAATGGCCCACTGACTCAGGTCTCCTATCAGGAGAGGGTTAAGGCCATAGGGCCCTCACATTGGCCAAGTGCGGGTTGAGGACTGACAAGACAATGTTGTGGCTACGTAATCTTGCCGTTGAATGTTTTTAAGCCGCCCGAAGGCCTCCAACTAGGCTTCACGACTCTTATCGTATGATAACAACCGGGACCGACTGCTTAACGTGACCTACTAATCACTTACGAATCATGACGAAATTTCGTAAAAAGGGTTACAAAGATTTTGCTCTACGTATGATCTCTGTAACTGAGACGATATGACCTCTGTAAATTTGAATGCATGAATATTCATACCTGTATATTTGTTTGGTATGTCTATAGTTAATTGCACGTATTTGTGAATATTTAAGATTTTTCTAGAATTATAGAAGGTACAAGAGCTGTTTATTTAACGATGTGTTAAATGTCAAAGAAGCTTCTTGTTTGACTAAGTGATTGGTAACTTAGTGGCGATTGCAAAATGCGTCAATGTTATGGTTGCAGGTTCCAGCTTTGTCTAGTACACTAAAAGCCTGACTGCTAGCATAAGCATATAGCTTAATTGGAGAAACTCATTGCTAATTCTCTTGATATTAGTAATGAGCATTTTTTCTTCTTTGTTATATGTAGCGTGATGAAAATGCTACTTAACTATATTTTACCTAGAATATAGTTTAAAGTACTTTTAAAAAAATGGTTTAATGACTTCATTATTATATAATATAAATAAATCAATTAATTGTATGTGATTAGGCATGAAAGTCGTCACTCAGTTGATCATCATGATGCATGCATATGCATAATGCCAGGGGTATATCATTACCTCCAGTAAACCTTTCTAAAATTCCAAACGACTAAAGTAATAGTTAGTAATTTAATTTTTAATTATTAATGAGCACACTTACTTTATATTTTTGTATGGTCTCCAAGTACTGTTCGTGTTCAAAACGTATTAGAAACACTATTTTCATATTCATTGCCATCACAGCGAGTGTGGTGATAAAACCATACGCATGGAACCATGGTATTAGTGACAATCCCGTAACGATACCGTTGTTTTTCTTTTGTTGTACATAATTAAAATAATACCTGAAATAGTAACATTAAATGTAAAAAAATGTAATATTGTGGTGTGCTCCAGCAGTGGACGTCTCTCGATTGAGATTATTTGGTATAGCTTTTTTGGTCTCGCTTTTATTTTAAATGGGTAGCTAAATCTAACACAGGGCTCTTTGCCAGGTGTGCCAGGGGGGAATGATGTGAAATTTTCGTAAGAGATGGTATGTATCTGGAAATTATTATTATTATTAATTCATCACATTCACGCTTTCACGGCTAAGCCGTTACACCGATTTTAATGAATTTTGGCATAGAGGTTCTTTGAATCTTGAGGAAGAATATAAGCTTTTTACCGCAATGACCGAGACACAAGCTGGCAAAGCCGCGAGAAAAAGCCAGTAATTATTTATTAAGACTTCGAATAGATATGTTCTAAAGAAGGAATTATATGGTTGATTAGATTAAAAAGTATGTGTATATATCTGATTTCATTGTATTACAAGATGTTAAAAAAAGTTTATCATATTCTATGATAAACTTTTCGAATATAATCCTACTACTTATTAAGATAGACTAATTCTGGAAAAAAAAATATCGTAAGTTCACACACGATAGTCTGATTGAATTTCTTATAGAAAAAAAAAATGAGGCTACCAGTTTTAACTAGAGATAGATTATTGTAAACGGTCATTAAATGTTATCACATTTACTTTGGGTATATTTAAAAGTGGATTGCACGGACGGTGTGGTGGTTCAACCGGTCGCCACACCATCACTTCTTACTGCAGTAAGTTTAGTGGGTTGAAATAGCACATGGGACAACACTTTCTGTGATGCATTAATTGTTATTCTGAGTCTGAGTGTCCTTTGTGTCCGTTTCATGTATGTTTGTATGCCCTCTGCAATTCAGAATGTATTTGTAGTGTGGGTTTAATCCCTTAAAAAAAATTATTATTAACTTTACCTCATATGTGCCGATAGAGTGAGAAAGTTAACATGAGTCAACATCACTCCTTTTGGTAATCCAGTTGTCCCTGAAGAGCACATCACTGCTACCGTATCTTCTAATCCGTTGACATCAACCAGAGTGAAGTCATCCACGTTCACATGATTCTTAGTGAGATCATCATACATGATACAATTGGGCACTACATCATATTCACCAAACACAATTAGTCTGCAGTCCAGAGTTAGTTCAGTGCAACAGTCGTGAATATTCTGCGATGTAATAGGAGAAGTGAAAATGAATTTAGGCTTTGTAATTTTAAGTATATGTGAAATCTCACCTGAAAAATAATAAGAATAAGTTAAAAAATGTCACCTGCGCTATTTTAATGAATCTGTTGACTTCTCATTATCTGATCTGCAAAAGGACAATTTTCAAGTAGAGCAGTTAAAACGTTGTTTTATTGATAAAGAATCCAATGTATGTTCAATATATCAATGACTCTTTTTTGCAGATCCGACATTAATAATAGG
This sequence comes from Hyphantria cunea, assembly GCA_003709505.1. Classification (NCBI taxonomy): domain Eukaryota; kingdom Metazoa; phylum Arthropoda; class Insecta; order Lepidoptera; family Erebidae; genus Hyphantria; species Hyphantria cunea. The sequence goes on from PKRV01002151.1 coordinate 2,594, forward strand.
GATCTTCATTATATTCTAAATATTTAGCAGTTATGAAGAGTTAATATACAAACAATTACCAGGTGAGTATGTAATGTTGAGTGTAGACAGTATTCCACCAGAATATATGACGGCAAGAGCAGCTGCTAGAAACTCGAACCTATTCTCACTGCTCAATCCCACGAGATCACCTTTTTTCAAGCCCAGCTTTTGTAAACTGACAGCAACATTCACACTGTGTTGGAGTATCTGTCTGTAGGTAACAGAATCGTCTGTTTCAGCATTGACCTAAAATAAATTGAGTAATAAAAATTAAAAACCATATATCCAAAGGAATTGTTGTTAGGATGTTAGTGTGCCAGTTTACTTCAAGTATTAGGAACTTGTAGTAAGTATATATTCATAGGGTCTAGTGAAATGTGACTTTATTAATTTAATATGTAAGTTTAGTTTTGTATACTACTTTTGTACTATACTTGTATTGATTATTATAATATTTAGGTATAGAGCACAACTAAATATTATAATAATCAAACAGAAAAGGAGTCATTCCAACTTTTAATAGCACACTGCTGGATACAAGAGACATATGTCTCTGCTTCGAAAGGATATCTAGGCCTACTATACCAGGTAAGACAGATGGGTTGGGTTGGTATAGAGTTTGTTCTAAGGTTTCCTTCTTAACCCAGAATACATTTATTGGTATTAAATTGCCCCGATTTCACTATTCTGCTTCTCAAATAATAACTTCATCTATAATTTTAAAAACAGAAGAGGAATGACAATGGTATACTATTTTTACTTTCGTTGTTTGTCTGTTACATCGACAACCCACAATGTCCCATTGCTGGGCTCGTGCAACCCACAATGTCACACTGGCCAAGTGCGGGTTGGGGACTGATACAGTAAGTAAGACTGTTACAGTAATGTCTATGGATAAAAAGTACGTATGTTTCGAAATTAAGGCCTATTCTAGTCAAAAACAACACACAAATGAAGTTGACAGAATACTGTAAGGATAAACTTACAAGAGCTACTTGATTGCCACCGTTTTTGAGCTGGTCAAATAGGAATTGACCAAAAGATAAATGCGCTGGAATGCCTTGTTCCTCAGGCCCTGACACCACATTATTATGCACTGTAACCGGCATTTTGCAGAACTAAATGTAAGCGAAGAGGTTATCCTATATTACCGATTATAATTTAAATGTGCGTTAGGTAGGTACTTATCTTTGTACCCGGGCTAATCTATCGGATGATTTGATTATAGTAGATATTAATTAAGCATATTTATACAAATACATATTCATTCCAGACAATCTCATACTTATCGTAAATATTGCGATAAAATATCAAATTATGACAAACATAGTGTTGTCACTGAATTCGATTTTCGATTCCATATCTCGATCAATATAAAAATAAAATATAAGTTTATTTATTGTTTTAATGAAAATCATTTTTATTTATGTAGAACAATAAATTTAAAAGGAAAACTGTAAAACCTACGAACATTAAAGAATTAATGTATATTTGATCTATGTGAAATCTTCTTTAGCAACGTTGAGCACTTTACGAAAGAGGAAAATCTTATAATATAATCTCTCGAGATGGATATGTTTGATGTTGATTTTAATTTAAACATTATGAACTTCTATCGGCAGTCCATATGACAGCCATTGTTTTAAAGAGAAAATTTATTTAGGTGCCTTGATCAATTTTTGGGTGAACAAAACTCAGGAGCTCGCGTCATCGTCACCATGCGCTTTACATGAGCTGTTCTTTAATTCTTTTTTCACGCATTTGATATAAAGGAGCGAAAAAGTTCATTTCAAGAGTGAGATTAAATAACCGTTTATTTATAGTTTTGAGTTTTTAATTCTGTCGGCAGCCCTCACGACTACTTAGTGTTTGTTTTTGTATATATGAGCCTACCAAAGTGACTTCACTTTGCCTGATGGAAAATAGGAGCAGAATCCAAGAGTATAGTAAGGTAAGGAGAGTGGTCACCATATATAGGTACTCATTGCGAATGCAGATAATGTAATAGTGCAATATGTTGACCCACACTATGACGACCTATTGAGTAGTTTCTGAATTATTGAGCCTCCGGTCTCGCACTCACCAACGAAACACGATAGCACGAATCGTTTCATTTTATGTTGGTCTTCTGTGAGAGCCTGATGGATAAATGAAAGAAGTGTGGTGGTTCAAATAATTAAAATACAATGAAAGATAGTAAATACTATTCATCACTTAAGTTTTCTGTATTGCTAATAATCAATTCTTATAATTATTATATATATATTTTCAATTTGGGTAAAATTATGAAAAAGGTTCGGTATTTTTAGGTAAAACATTTTTACTTTTGTATGTTTCTTGTTGAAATAATAATACCTATCATAATCAATCGATTCTTTAATATTGATTGTTGTTCTCTTTCTATTTATCTATCAAAAGGTTCTTTTTCATATGATAAAATGGCAACCAGCCAGATCAGCTATTTCTGCCAATGTCAAGTATTTAAAATCTTCAATTCTAAGTCTTCGACTCTTCAAGACTTCGTCGTGATGAAATAAATGATAAAAAATGTGGATGATATGTAATGGGGACCGTCTTTAGAAAAAACAAAAACGATATCTGTCAAAAGGTTTACTAGTTACCTTCTTAATTGAATAAATAGGGTAGTAGCGTGGCGTGACTCTGCTTTTTGATTATCGATGGTATTTTAAATTTAAATAAGTAAATTGTTTGTAATAACACAACTAAACAGGCAGCATAACTTTTGCCCTTGCAATAGTCATCTAAACTAGCAGATCCTGCAACTTCTTCTGTCTTTCAAAAGTTTTTGAAAACTTTTCATTGATGCTCGGCTCCTATTGATTGCAGTGTGATGTTATATGATATAGTCATACCTATTAGGAAATTGAATTTGAATTCGAACCTGCAATCCATTAGATTAGCAAGTCAACCAAGTAAACTCTTCAGCTTTATAATATTAGGAGGCGCTCATAGCCCAGTTGCACTCGGTGATTAGAAACAATCACCGAAAGTAAGCAGTGACGATGATGATGATCTTGATCGTGACCTTTAAGGGTACCTATATCTTTTTTTTGTTGACAGAGTAGAAAATCCCTTTGGATCTAGGGATCCTCAAAGACAATCAGAAGTATGTGGAGTTTCAAATAAAAACCACCTTGACGGTCGGTCTTAATCGCCCTGCTCTGAGCAGGACCCAGACGATGCTATCTCAGGTATCGACGCCGCGCTTCCCCAGGCTTTATCCTGGGATAGCCCTCGGCTTTCCCCTGCCAATCAGCTCAATTCTTATATTTAATCTCCCTCCTCAACCGCCAGCATGGCAGTAATGATATACGTCTGGCGGGGACAGATCTCGTCCGATTTGGTCGACTAGGACTTCGCGTTCAGACGCCCACGCGGAATAGTCCTCCAGCGTGGGCTGGGCGGAGTTACTGTCGGCTGCGCATCGGTGGCATTGTGTCGTTGTTCTTTGGATCTGCTGATATGAATCTGATCTTATTCGGATACTCGCCGAAGCAACCATGCCCGATCAGTATCTGTATCAGACGATAAGTAGCGTGACCTTCCTCCCAACCTACCCAAGCTTCCCCTCTACCTACCTAAGAATACAATTTGGTACCCATACCTAGTTATGAAATATTTACTAATTTATTCGCACACAGAAATAAGTTCACATTGTAAAATATAACGAAGGTATGTTCCAAGATTTCAATCAGTCAACAATCCATAATGTCTCACTGCTAGGCTCGGGTCTCAGGAGAGTTTTAAGTCCATACGTCCCCACGCTGGCCAAGTGCGGGTTGGGGACTGTAAGATTAAAAACTCTCTAAATTAGTAAATGAAATATTTTAAAATGTTAGTATCAACTACACTTTTAGTTTTACCAAATTGTGCTACACGGCCTACAGGACGGAATTCATCATCAATATGGTCAACGTCCTTACAAAGGAGGCTTTGGCCTTCTTTATGAGTAGTTGGCTTGCTATAGTTTAAGGTTTTGCTTTCGTTTACATCTACTACTATCTTCTTTTACGATTAAAGTCAAGAAAAAGTATTTTTGCCATTTGGAAATTACAACTTGTAAAAATCGTGTGTCGCGCCCTTTCTACCAACACGCTAGCAGCGCTGCAAGCAAAAATGCCGCGCTTGGAACCTTCATCGGTGGCCACCTCGGTTCGCGCACTCCACACTTCAACAACAATATAACTGAATCTAGTCGAGCCACTTTGAGTACCGTGAAGATCAGATCATCGGAGTACTCCAACTTAGGGCTCAAATTCGGGGTCAATATTTTTGAATATAATAGACAGTTTTTAATTGTTGAGAAAAATAAAAATGTCCATCTATTTATTAACCTTGGGAGAACCAAAAGTAGCCTATCATATTCAGGAATTAATTTAGCGACTTAGCTCCACCTCGCACAAGTAGGTACTTATAGTCTTATACCAAAACTACTCAGTGACAAATGGTTGCATTAAGCCTCTACTTCTTGAAAATTTGTTAAGCACTATGTTGGTTTCTATACAAAATAAACTGACAAATTGAGTGCTACCTAAATTTTGTGTACTATGACGCACTTTTTGAACAATTAATTAGAATAATTGGTGTCGCCATATCGAGTGAAGCCCAGTTTCATGGCTATTTGGAGGGTATGGCTAAACTGGCCTCGGAAATAGCTTGGAGTTCTCAACAGATCAAGACGGTATTGCACTCTGGCCCACCGCCTCCTTCTTTATAAAGGTGAGTTCGGCCTCATATGGAATACTGTTCTAATTACTGTCCAGTACCAGCTTCTCCCTCTGGACCGCGTTCAACGGAGCGCAACTCGAATCGTTGACTGCCAAGATGTTTCAAATCAGCTAGACTCTCTAGCGCTGCGTAGAGATGTGGCCTCGCTATGCACTCTGTTGCTTTTACTATAGAAAGTGCTCCGAGGAATTTTTTGAACTGATCCCTGCCACCTCTTTCCACCATCGTCTTTCGACGACTGAAGTTTCATCCCCATCATTTAGATGGTTGGCAGTCCCCAACTGTGCGCTTTTCTAAAAACTTTTTGCCTCGCACAACAAAACTGTGGCATGAACTGTCCCATACTACCTTCAATGTTTCAGGCAAAGAGCGTACGTACGCCTTTTTAAAAAGTCTGCAACGCACTTATTACGCCTCTGGTGTAGCGTGTGTTCATGGGCGGCGGTAATCGCTTACCAACAGGCGATGGGTCTGTTCGTTTGCCGCTTTTCCCATTAAAAATATTGGAATAATGTAATGAGTTAATACAAGTAGCCGAATCATTTTACTCGAANAAATCTGATCTTATTCGGATACTCGCCGAAGCAACCATGCCCGATCAGTATCTGTATCAGATGATAAGTAGCGTGATCTTCCTCCCAACCTACCCAAGCTTCCCCCCTACCTACCTAAGAATACAATTTGGTACCCATACCTAGTTATGAAATATTTACTAATTTATTCGCACACAGAAATAAGTTCACATTGTAAAATATAACGAAGGTATGTTCAAGATTTCAATCAGTCAACAATCCATAATGTCTCACTGCTGGGCTCGGGTCTCAGGAGAGTTTTAAGGCCATACGTCCCCACGCTGGCCAAGTGCGGGTTGGGGACTGTAAGATTAAAAACTCTCTAAATTAGTAAATGAAATATTTTAAAATGTTAGTATCAACTACACTTTTAGTTTTACCAAATTGTGCTACACGGCCTACAGGACGGAATTCATCATCAATATCGTCAACGTCCTTACAAAGGAGGCTTTGGCCTTCTTTATGACGCTAGCTAGTCGGGTTGCTATAGTTTAAGGTTTTGTTTTCGTTTACATCTACTACTTCTTCTTTTATGATTAAAGTTAAGAAAAAGTATTTTTGCCATTTGGAATACAATTTACAACTTGTAAAAATCGTGTGTCGCGCTCTTTCTACCAACACGCTAGCAGCGCTGCAAGCAAAAATGCCGAGCTTGGAACCTTCATCGGTGGCCACCTCCGTTCGCGCACTCCACGCTTCAACAACAATATAACTGAATCTAGTCGAGCCACTTTGTGTACCGTGAAGATCAGATCATCGGAGTACTCCAACTTAGGGCTCAAATTCGGGGTCAATATTTTTGAATATAATACACAGTTTTTAATTGTTGAAAAAAATAAAAATGCTTAACTATTTATTAACCTTGGGAGAAACAAATGTAGCCTATCATAATCAGGAATTAATTTAGCGACTTAGCTCCACCTCGCACAAGTAGGTACTTATAGTCTTATACCAAAACTACTCTGTGACAAATGGTTGCATTAAGCCTATACTTCTTGAAAATTTGTTAAGCACTATGTTGGTTTCTATACAAAATAAACTGACAAATTGAGTGCTACCTAAATTTTGTGTACTATGACGCACTTTTTGGATAATTAATTATAATACTTGGTGTCGCCATATCGAGTGAAGCCCAGTTTCATGTCTATTAGGAGGGTATGGCTAAACTGGCCTCGGAAATAGCTTGGCGTTTTCAACAGATCAAGACGGTATTGCACTTTGGCCCACCGCCTCCTTCTTTATAAAGGTGAGTTCGGCCTCATATGGAATACTGTTCTAATTACTGTCCAGTACCAGCTTCTCCCTCTGGACCGCGTTCAACGGAGCGCAACTCGAATCGTTGACTGCCAAGATGTTTCAAATCAGCTAGACTCTCTAGCGCTGCATAGAGATGTGGCCTCGCTATGCATTCTGTTCAAAAAATTCCTCGGAGCACTTTCCATAGTAAAAGCATTTTTCGTTTTGAGGAACTTTTTGAACTGATCCCTGCCATCTTTCCACCATCGTCTTTCGGCAACAGAAGTTTCATCCCCATCATTTAGATGGTTGGCAGTCCCCAACTGTGCGCTTTTCTAAAAACTTTTTGCCTCGCACAACAAAACTGTGGCATGAACTGTCGCCTGCGGTATTCCCGGACCAATACTACCTTCAATGTTTCAGGCAAAGAGTGTACATACGCCTTTTTAAAAAGTCTGCAACGCAGTTATTACGCCTCTGGTGTAGCGTGTGTTCGTGGGCGGCGGTAATCGCTTACCAACAGGCGATGGGTCTGTTCGTTTGCCGCTTTTGCCATAAAAAATATTGGAATAATGTAATGAGTTAATACAAGTAGCCGAATCATTTTACTCGAAGGTGAAAACATCTCTACAAATTGAACTGGCAACGTCTTATGTGGATTAAGGCATTGTAACAACTGAAAGATCACAATTCAGCACCACGCAGTCATAAAAACGTGGCTAAAATCACGTATGATCTAAGATGAATAAATGGGCTCTGTACACTCAGTGCAAGTACATAGTAAATTTGTTGAGGTTACTGGCGATTCTTTCATGGAAGACATTTGAAACCGTTTTTTTGAAAACCCTCTAAAGTTACTTTTAAAGTAGCTTTCCTATATCAAAAAAATGTCTATACAAATAAATAAAGTTGGAGTGTCTGTCTGTATTATTAAAATAGGCGCATTTTTTTT